>CAXIVM010000904.1:0-17572 GCA_964035705.1 Porites rus
GTAGCTACAACGCTGATGCGGCTTTGACATCAACATTTGGTAATTCCAAGATCCCCAGTCAAAAGCAACTGCATTGATGTCTTAGCATGGTAACCTTTGGAGCCCCGCATGGCCCCGCACGAGGCTTCTTCGAACTGGCGAACTGCCTACTTACGATGTTAGGAACCAGTGCCTCTCTCCAAAGTTCACCCTATACTCACCAGAGCTCGTTTTGACGAACCCCTATTTGGCCCTCTCGTGTAAGACCAATCCGGGAGACGTGCTCCGGCGCGGCGCGGCGCGGACAGGAGGAACTGGCGAGACGGCGGGTCCGAGACGACAGTGGGCCACTCGGTCGACCACGATCCGGGCGGACACATGTTGGTCGGGTCGGGGGGCTTTCACGACAGGATGAGCCTTTTTTTCCCTTCAGTTCCACTCAGAGATATGATATGATGAGATAGTATATGCAACATATATAACATATATCAACATTTGAGTTTAAAAAAGAAGCACACCAGCCGGAAGAATCATGGAAAGGGCAAAACCACCAGTTTGGTACTAGGAAATGGTAATCCGATTCGGGGCCATCTCATCCACTTCCATGATGATTCCGGGGGGGTGTATATACCCTAGGGCTCCAACCATATCCTGAGAAGGTGGTTAGACCCACCAAACCCACCCCAACCATCTTCTCAGGAGATGGTTGGAGCCCTAGGGATAGTTTATACTACTATAAATTGCACAGCCTTAGCACGTCCATCAGGTCAATCCACACAAACCATGGGATGAGACAGGCGGCAACTTGTTAGCCCAGCACAGAGATGATATGGTATATGAGTCAGTTTGTGTCTTTGTTTCCCGGTAATGTGATGGGCTCATGTTAGGTTGCATAGATCCAAAGTGTCAGATAGAGAATCTTCCGTTCGTGTCCTTCCCTGCGTTTCATAGCTTCCCTTCACTAAGTCTTGACCTTGAACATGGCGTTTCCCTATTTAAAACAAGAGCGTGTTCAGCCGACATGATCTGAGGGCCAGAGGCATGGCTGGCGGGGTCGGGAAGCTGAAGGTCATCATGGAAAGCTTGGAGGAAGTCTTGGAGGAGCCTTTAGACAGAAGGTGGAGACTCTTCAGCAGCCGATCGAAGCTCCTACCTGAGGAGGTCTTGTCCTGAAAGCTTATATATAAACCATTATAAACCGAGTTTGTTACAAAAGTCATCTAACGTTACAGCAGAATATATCCTTTGATTCCCATTTGGTTTGCCTTTGACTCCGTGTGCTCCATTGCAACCTCAAATACTGTAGTTTAGTACGGGTACAGGGACGTCTATAGTTTGTAAAATATGTTAGGATCAAAACATCATAAACCATATGATTCATATGAGGTTTGTATTCATTACAACCCCTACAATCATCGTCATCAAAAATACAACACCACATCATCATCATCATCATCATCATCATCATCATCATCATCACCATCATCACCATCACCATCATCACTATCACTATCACTAGTGCTGTTATGAATCTGCTGTTGGTATGCACTGGTAGCTTCAACACAACAGAAATGCCAACTGTCAACAACCAATGTTGTATGTGAACACTTCAAAGTGCAAACGACCAATGCACGACCATACGAATGCCGACTGAACAGCACGAAATCCGGTTGAGCGCACCAGGCGCTCCTTTTCACTCCATGGCGGCAGCCTGCGATGGTCAAGGGGCCCCTATGAGTTGGGCCAAGACATGGCATGAAGGATCTGGTTCATGAACTCACGATCGACCGTCGTGTTCGAGGTTTCGAGAACTGCATCACTCAAACTTTCTTTTGAGTTCATGATCCGACCTTCAAGCTGTTGGGACGGTGTCGTCCGAGTGGCCTGCTTCAAGCGCTTGGCAGACACCACAAAAGCTGGATCGTACTTCAGCTGCCAGGTGCGGTGCTTCAAGTAGAACATCAAGCTCTGTCTGCAGTCGCCCTTCTTTTTCGTAAGGGCGTCACTGAGGTTCCAGTCAGACGCCAACCATATCAACCGAGTCTGGCAGAACTTGATCGCCTGTTTCAGCTGATAGGCTTGTATGGCGGCTCTCATGTTCGACAACCCCAGCAGTGGTGACTCGTTGATCATGACCGAGTCGAAACCCCCTTTCGAGTCGGTCCCGAGGACACCGGGGACCAAGCGGACTTGCGCATCGGAGTTGCTCAGCAAATCTCGGCTGGTGAACAGGCTTCCGGTGCCGTGCATGCCAGCACAAAGCAACCTGGTCCGGTAGACCACATCCTCGGTCTCAACGATCGCCTGCATTTCGGCATCGTTTGTGCCGATAGCCACTCGCTTCAGCTTCCAGCTCCGCCACGCTACCAACGACATTGGAGCTGGGACGCCTTTCAAAGCGTCGGGACTGGCCAGAAAGATGGCCATTCCACCCGTAGACCCTCCATGGGGCCTGTTGTTGTGTGCCTGGTCTCCCAGACCAACCACGCAAAGGTCAGTCCAGTGGCGAACTCCGGGCAGCTTGAAGAACTTCAACACGGAGCTCTCCTTTCGTAGCTCTCGGATCATCTCCTGGAGTTCTTGTGCAATCTGGATCTTGGGATCCGTTGACAGCTCTGTGATCAACAAGTTGCACCGTGCGTTGATCAATGGCTGGGATTGCACTGCAAGCCACTGCAATGCACCAAGCGAAGCCCGACACGCGGCAATCTCCTTGGAAGTCATGGTGGCACTACCATTGCAAAACCTGGTGGGGTGTACATCAACATCTTGCAATGTCTCAATGTAAAACTGCTGGTCCACCACAAGACATTTTCCAAACCTTGCATCTCGCTGCATTGTCAAGTCGGTGCCTGCATGGCGATAGCTGTTTTGCTTTGCTGTGCCCCAACGGTACTGCTTGTCAATTGCAGCTTTAATGGAGGTCCAACGACTGTCACTGACATCGCCTGCGCGATGAAAATCATCAACATGGCCAGCCATGAAGCCGAGGGGACGGAGCTTGTAGTGCTCAGGATCTGTTTTGGGATTGTATTGCTCATTGTCAACAAACCAAATCCAGAAACATGAGTCACCCTGAATGTTCACTGCACCAAGCTGACGGAGACTCTGGTCGACATTCTCCCACAAATTGCGAGGTGCTGTGGTGCTACCATAGAAATTCTTCAAAATGCGCATCACACCATGTTCAGGGATCTTCAAAGCATCTCTGAGCTCCTGCACTCCTGTTGTCCACAATCGCTTTGACTCCTCTGTGGGAAGAGTCTGCAAAAAGGCAGTGCTCATGTCAATGCCCTCAATGTCCCAACCTTGCTCCATCACCAGCTGGTATGATAAGTTGCGAGTGAGCAAAGCTTGTACTGGTGATGATGTTCGATGGTTCTCTGAAAGGAGGTCAGGGTGTTCAAATCCCAAAAGCACGATGCGTGCCTTGGCCTTCTTCTTGCCATCGGACGTGAGGGTGGTGACATCAGGCTTTGAAGCCACTTCATTCAAGGCCTCCTGCATGTCCTCCTCCGGAGTTGGCTTCCAAGTCAAGACCCAGCGGCATCTCATGATGCGGCCGCTGTCCCAAGCTTCTTGTTCCTCCAGTTGGTCCAAGCACCTGCGAACTGCAGCATTGCTGAGGAAGCTGTTGACTTCCTTTGCCTTTGCTCTGCGAAAGAGCTCACGGTGCGCTGGAGCGAGCTTTTCAAGACGGACTTCACAATCACGAAGCTTCTGGGCCAGGTAGAGTGAAGGATGCTTGACAAATCTTTCCTTCTCTCTCTGAGACTTGAAGTCCAAATCCACATGAAGCAACCAGCCTTCCTCAGTGTCGTCCAGAGCGGTGAACAACATAAGCTCCTCATTGACACGGGCCTTCTTGGCATCAGGTTCAGGAGCAGGATCACTTGCCTTGGAGCTGTCAGAGGACAGAGAGATCAGCGGGCGCTGTTCTGTATGGCTGGAGGCTCGATCATGTAGAGTCGGGAAGCCGCTGCCGACACCAGTACCAGTCACCTCCTCTTGATCATCCGCTGGGATGAAGGTAGGCTGTTCATCATATTCGTTGAGAGGTGGTTCAGAAGGAGTGTATTCCTCAGAAGCAACAACAGGTACTGCAGCTGGAAGAGGATGTAGTGGTTCCCAAGGGCTCTTGTGACGATGCCTTTTCTCAGGAGGACGAAGTGCTTGCTGAGTCGTTGAATCTGGCTCATCAGGTAGGGAAGGTAGTTCCACATCTTCTTCAGTGGGCTCTTCCGGCAGGAGGTCGATGTACGATCTCTTGGGCACCATGTCAGCAAGGGAACGCCAGTTGGAGGGATCTTCTGGATTGCCGATCTCATAGTCCAGGCGTTCTCTTTCGGTCACCTTGCGGACAGAATGGACGGAACATCGATGCATAGCTCCGGCCACGATGACCCACACGATGTGTCTTCTTTCTTCTTCAGGCCTCTGTCCATGAATGACCTCATGGAAGACCACTCTGCCAGGTCCAAGCCATTGTGGATGGCCCAATTTGCGAAGGCCACCTCGGGCGCCACCGTCAGTGGAGTAGCGACGCCAAATCTTCACCAAGTCCATGGGCTGAAAGACCTGGAGTGGTTGTCTGACCTTGGAGTTTCTGAGCTTGCCCAAGACCAACTGGGATCTCGCCTTTCTCGCAATCTCTTCTGCTTGCTGACGATTGGCCAAAAGGGAAATGAAGTCCTGGCCAGGAACATCAGGTAGGATCTGTTGCATAGATCGCTCATCCTCGTCGGAGAAGCTGAACTGCTTTCCGTAGACCCACTGGTGTGGCGTGTAGCCTTGCACGACCTCAGTGGCATTGAGCGACTGGATGGAAAGGGCCAAAATGGCATTTGCAGAGAGCGATGGAAAGGACAAGGTGGTCTTGGAGGCGACGGTCTTCACTTCTTGCACGGCTCGTTCCATCAGACCATGACTCCAGCTTTCCTTGGCTGGGGGAACTTCGATCTGGATGTTGAGGTCGGAGAGAGTCGTTCGAGCCTGTGCACTGACCATTGACTTGGCATTGTCCGGTACCAAGATGGTCATCTTGGGCTTTGAGGAAAGCCACAAATCAAAGATGCCCTCGAGGATCTCGGTGGTGTTCTCATTCTCCTGCTTGTAGAGATCCATAGTTCGAAGGATCTTGGCGGCTTTGTAGTGTGTGGCAAAGTCCATGAGAACCAAGATCTTGTGTTTGACCTTGCTGTTCGGTGGAGTCCATTCAGTCGTGTCAAGACCCACCATCTCCCAGGCCTTTGGCAATGGCCTCAAGGAAGCCGGCGGAATCTTTCCGCTGGAGGTGCCACCCATCTTCAATCCCTTGCAGTCATCACATGGTAGCTGGAGAGCAGCTTCGACTTTCCATCGAGGTTGACCAGCTTCCCGGATGATGCGGGCCAAGTTGTAATTGTTCGGATGTCCAGCTGCCTTGTGGTACTTGAGCAACTGGATGTTCCATTGTTTTCGGAGTTCTTCATTGGGCTCATCATCATCAAGCTCTTGAGGCATGGCTTCGAGCTGTAGGGTGTTGAGCTGTTCCGCCTCAGTCAGGTGCATAGCAACTGGTGAGTGGAGGCGATCCAGCCACCTTGTCGGGTAAAGCTCTGCCCGCCAATGTTGTGCGATGGACTTGCACATCTTCCAGGGATAGAAGGCTGATCTGGAAGTTTCAACTCCTTGGATGTGGTCGTGTTCATGAGAGCCAGTGCAAGTCTTAGCACGGTAGATGGTGAAGAAGTGCCGCGAAGTTGTGGCAATGGTCCACTGTTTCCGAAGAGGTAGTCCTTGAGAGGAGAGGAGTCCATAGCGACACCCATCAATGCGAGCGAAGAGCCATTCCTTGTTGGCATTGATCATCTCAGTGCCAAGTCGTTGAACCATTGGTTCATTCCAGCCATAGCATCTTGTAGGCCATTCCCAGAAGACTTCAACATTGGGATCATAGGCCACAGCGGCTGCAAGGAAGGGCACCAAACGACGGAACATTGCTCTTTCTTTCCGACGGTACTTCTCGAGGGTCTTCTTGTCCTCAACGGTCTGGTAGTTGAGCGATGTGAAAGGACACCAGTAAGTGCATCTGGCGGAGATCCAAATGCGGCGTGGCCTTTCTCGCAAGAACTTGTCCCAAAGTTCATCATAGGTGCTGGCACGGTACATGTCAAAGTTCTGGTGCAGGTTGATTCGTGAAGCAGTCAGTCCTTCCGAGTGGCATGCTGACGTCAACCAGGACTCGGGAGCACAAAAGATCTCCCAAACATCGACATGATGTTGACCCCGAAGCAAAATGCTCAGGTCATTCTGGGCCGTCAGGAGGAGCATGCTGCATAGGGCCATCACGGCTTGGCAGATCCTCCAAGGAAGCACAGGGAGTCCAAAGGAACGGGACGGTGCTGAAGAAAGCTTTTCTTCCATCTCCTGCGCTGAAGAAACATGCTGTTGACCATGGAGTGATGTGGTCTTTGGAGAAAAGGATGATGAATTCTTGTCCTGGCGAGCGGCTCGACGTGAGCTGCCCTTCTTGAAGGACTTGCAAAACTGGCTGTCGGCAATCTTGAGGAGCTCAAAGTCCACAGTCTCACAAGTATGCTCAGGGTCGGAGGTCTCCTGAGATGTCAAAGCTGTGGCATCAAATTCATGGACTTCAGCGGAAGTGGCAGAGAACTGAACCTTCTTCGTATCCAACTCAATCTGCAACTCCGGAACTGAAGTACCAAGAGACTCATCTAGCTCAGGTGGATCACCGGGCTTGTCGCCTTTGGAGTGGCGACCACCACCACATCGTCGTCCGTCGGCGAGGTCGGGCTGAAGGGAATCATCTCGGCCGCGCTCTGGCCTTGCTGCCTCTGCGATGCCAAGTTCTTGACATGCTGGATCTCCTCCGGAGTGAGGTGGGCCAAGATGTTCTCCGCCTCGGAGGCCTTGGCTGTCTTCTTTGATCCGGTGTAGAGCAAGTGGAGGCTGCTCAACATGGCCTGAGTCTCGATCTCCAGGGCGGACACCTTTGCCTTCATGGCACGGATCTTGTCCAATGCCTCCATGTACTCGTAGGTCCTCTCCACCATCTCGTAGGTGGGCTTGGTGCCCTTGGGGATCTCGGCCTGAATCATCTCCAGAGCCTTCTGCACAAAGGTGTGGTCCTTGTGCACGACCGAGCTCGCTGGTGATCCCTGGCGAGGAATGTACTCGATCCTGAGAGCACATACTGCGCACTTTGCCCATGAGCCATGAGCGTTGCTTCCAGTCACTGAGGGCTCGTGCTTGCCGTGACACGGCCAACATGATGGCTGAGCTCGAGGATCCTTGAGGTCGTGACCCTGACGGCGCTCGGGGTCCAGAGGTGTGGACGTCTTGTACCCCTTGGAGGATTTGGCCATCAGAAGTCACTGAAGTCAAAAAACCTGGCGGCCTGGATGGTAGGCCAGAGGCTGCGGTAGAAGATGACAACTGCTTCCGACGATTGAACAGCATCTCAAAACCGACACTCATGGAAGGCATGGCACAAACAACATCATGAGAAGCTGAGACATGAAGTGCGGCATGATGCTCATCAAAAGTGCTTGCAACTGAATCCTCATGAACTGCGAGCTCAAACCATTCATCACTGGGTCCTCCAACCTCGAGTTGCATCGTCGCAGAGTAGGCGGCATGAGCCTGGGCATCCGAGGACGATGAACCGATCAGGTACTGGCCAATGTCAACCATGAAGTGACCCTTGGAGTTCTTTGGCATGGTGAAGGGCTCCGACTGGTTGTGGGCACCAAACACTGCACAGCCATCTTTGAAATCCAGGATCAAACCAACCTTGGAGAGGAAGTCCATACCGACAAGGATGGGGACCAACATATGCTCTTTGAAGGACTTCTGGTAGTACTCGGTAGGGTTCGGCAGGGCAAACACTTCAAAGAACTTGGAGGGATCCTTGGAGGTCTGGATGGTGGTGAGATACATAGCTTGTCCCCAACGGCCGGAACCATAGCGAAAGAACGGGCGACGCTCAAGGTCAATGGTGACCATCAGCTGTTCATCCAGCTCACGGAGGCGAGCAATCAGCTTTTTGACGGATGCTTCAGGTCCTGCGGAGGCGGTTGCACCGCAGTCAAGCATTCCAAAGCCATCAGGGATTGTCCTGCTGACGATGGCCTCATTGGCAAAAAGCTCAAGAGGAAAAAGATCATCGGGCTCCACAAGTTCCAGTGGCTGCAGCTCCAACATTCCGAAGTCCATGCCAAAGTCCATGCCGTAGACATTGACTGTTGAGCGAAGCTTGCCACCTTTTCCAAGCCCTTTTTGTTTCCCCTTTTGGTTGTACATAGCTTCCCAAGCCATGGGGGGGTCATCCCAAGAACTCATCATGTTGTCCTTCCCTTTTCGCACACCTTTCCCCTTTCCCTTGAAGAGGTAGGCATCTAGTTCTGCCGGGGTGAGCTGTTTTCCACCACCTTTACGGTATTGGGGATGTTGACGATCGGGGCAATCACGAGCAAGGTGAGGTCCAGAACAAATGAAACAACGCCCGGAACCCTTTCCACCCTTGGATGAACCAGCATGTTGACCAAAACCACGGTCTCGCCTCAAGGCAGCAGTGGCCTGTTGAGCCTGTGTCCATGTGCGACGGGCATCCAAAGCTAAGGCCTCAGCAGCTTTCTCGGCCTCCATGGCCTCTTGAAGGTCGGGGTCCTCCTCAGCAGTGGTTGCAGTGTTCTCCACTGGCTCAACTGAGGAAGAGGGCCAAGCACCAAACTGGTCCATAGATTGCCAATCCGACTCACGCCAGTCATCTGGCTCCCACTGGGCTTCATGCCACGCTGCATTGTACCAAGGATCAACTGTTTCAACCCAATGTTGCTGCATGACTGAACCCTTTGCATGTCCATGATGTTGATTGAGCTGTTCGTCCCATAGAGTCTGGAGCGCTTCAGCGATGGCAGGGTAGTCCAATTTGTTACCCGTACTAGCCAAGATGTCTCTCCATTCATCATTTGTCAGGCTGGCGGCAACAAGCAATCTCCATCCACGTAAAACGTCCAAAATAAAGGAATCCATAGGACCCAAACCATCAACTAACTTCTGTTGCTCTGTCTTGCGTGAGGGGCTCTTCATTGATTGCCGAGTCCGGTTCGGCGATCCCGCCGGTGAATGAGGTGTAGGTGCACGATCATCACCTGCTTCCGAAGTCTGAGGAACTGCAGCATAGCCTTCGGGGGCCTCAACTGGTGGCGAACCATCATCAGGCTCCTCAAATGGAGTCTCTTCCCAATCCCTCCAGCGTTGGTCACGACGCCATGGATTGTAGTCACCACGTTCAGAGGTCTCAGAAGGCGTGATCTCAGGCAGCTCAAACAAACGGTCGGCAGGCGAGACACCATCCTTCTCCTCCTTAAGTTGGAGAAGGGCCTCCTGGAATTCCTCGAATCCCAACGTCTCCCTCACAAGGAACTGAGCAATGCTTTCACCAGGCCTGCGCTGGAACATGAAATAGGCCGACATGGTAGCAGCTGCATTAGGCAGGCTACGGCGCACAAGGGGAGAAGCAGCAAGTCTCCTCAACATCACCTGAACTCCTTCTTCTCCTTCGAAGTCTCGTTGATGCCAGGACATAGACAACAAACGAGCTGCACCTGTAAGCTTGCTAATGAGCTTGGCTGCAACATACTTGCGCTGCGACCCTTTCGTGCCAGACAGAAACCAACCAACTTCCTTCACATACCGACGCCAGGTCTTTGAGCTGCCATCCCAACTCGGCACTTCATTGCGATCCTTGGCCTCGGACATGTCCCTGGAGCAAACACCGCTCCGCTACCAGTGCTGTTGGTATGCACTGGTAGCTTCAACACAACAGAAATGCCAACTGTCAACAACCAATGTTGTATGTGAACACTTCAAAGTGCAAACGACCAATGCACGACCATACGAATGCCGACTGAACAGCACGAAATCCGGTTGAGCGCACCAGGCGCCCCTTTTCACTCCATGGCGGCAGCCTGCGATGGTCAAGGGGCCCCTATGAGTTGGGCCAAGACATGGCATGAAGGATCTGGTTCATGAACTCACGATCGACCGTCGTGTTCGAGGTTTCGAGAACTGCAGAATCTAATAGTGCAATTTTAAAAGGAATCAGTTGTTGTTCAGGTTTCTATTGTTTTTTTGTTTTTGCGTTGTCCATCTCTCTGCCCTGGTCGCACTTGAATTGAAACCGCAAGAGCACGCCAATCTTGTTTGATGGAGGAGCCAGAGGCCTTAGCCAGTTGTGTGCAGAAGGTCCGGGAGAACTCAGCCAAGCGCGCACACTCACATGCGGCCGCTGGGTGCAACTGAATTCCGGCTGGGATTCCTTGGACTGCTTGCGAGACACAGGGAGTTAGGAGATCATCATTTGCGCATATGACATGGAATAAGATCGAAGGGAGGGTGTGTGTGGCCACACTTTTGATTTCGAACTGGAGCAACTTGGGATGTTGAAGAGACGTTTAGTGAACTTCTGAGTCAACAGTTTTGGAACACCGCTCAGCTATGGCTTCACCATTGGCAACAACAATGGCTATGGCTGAAGAGTCACAGCGGCAGAATCACTCAGCCACTTCACCTGTGCCACTGCTACCTGGGTGTCACCGCTGAGGCTTTTAACATCGAGGAGGCCTTTTGGGATGGCATCGATCGCGGCTCCAATGCAGCTCCTGGGTGGCGAGCCAGTCGCGTTGGGAGATGTGGATGGCTCCAGTGGGGAGACGCCCTGGCACTGGCCATCCTTCCTGGCACTGGCCCAATGGGTTTTGGTCTTTCTTCCTTTGACCAGGGGGGTCGTTGACTGGGAGATCTCCCGTGTTGGATTTGCACGCCCAAATCCATGCCAGCGTTGTTGCTTGATCTATCCTTTGATCATTCTGCCACCCGTCATGGGTGGCATCGATGGGTTTTAGAGTTTTCGACGTGGAGGCTCGATCTATCAACAGCCTTTTGCCCAGAGAAAGCCAATCTGGCCGAACATCGCGGAGGACGGGGGTTAGAGGGGTATCCATCCATACCCACCCAGATCTCGTCGGAAATGCCATGCCATGAGCTGCTGGTGACCCATCCTGAGGAGATGCAGATCACTGTGTCCTACATCCTGGAGCTCATCACTGCAGTATTTGAGCTGAGCTCTTCACAGTTGTTTTTCTAGCACTTTCCAATCACCCAAGAAAAGGGCAATCAAAATCATGAAACCACCTTCACAACATTGAAGCCATCCTTCTTCATCCTTCTTGTGTTGCTTTTCCGATTTGTTTTTCGCACCACCCTGCTCTTTTTAACCTACCTCAAGCTGTTCACGAAAGGTCATGGAGCGTCACGACACGGCACGGGGAGAGCTGGTGGAGTCGCTAGGCGCGCGAAGCTCCGAAAGGTGATGACCGGGGGCCGGTCCCGGGCTTCAGCTGCTAGCTGGAGATGTTGGAACGACATGGAGCTAATAGGTCTAATAGGTAACAACCGTACGACGCGGTAAAAAATATATCTTTTGAACAAATCAACCCTGACAATCATGCCAATCATTTAAAAAGGAGTTTGAGTTTAACAAAGTTCAACTCCTGACCATCATGACAATCCTTCTGGTGGTCGATGTTTGAGGCGGTCAAGACCGTGTCCATCGACAGTATCATTGGAAAATTATGGAAAATGATCAATGGAAATTCATGATGGATGACCGTTATCATGGACAATTTAACCACAAAACGTATGTAAATGCATGGATTTGGGTTGGATTACCGTTGCATAACATTTGAAAAGCACACCAAGGGGGCTCATCCAAACCCCACCCAAGCCGCTACTTAGCCGCTACTTCCTCGTCCGAAGCGGTGCAGGCTTTCTCAGCTGCGTCACGTCCTTCGACTTGGGCCGCCGATGCCTCGACCTCCTGCGGCGCATGATGCTGAGCAGCGACCAATGCTCCGAGCCTCCAACGAGCGAAGCGAAGCGCGACGGGCGGAAGTTGGAGCTGCGATATGCTATGTTTTTGTGTGGTCAGTGGTGGGTGGTGCTTCAAGAAGTTGCGAGAGACTTTGTCAAAGCGATGAGTTTCATCTGAAGCTTGATTTTCTTCCACCTTCTGAGTCTTGCTCCCTTTGTGTTAACACACACACACACCACATACGCACAAGCACACACAGGCCGCCAGGTGCCACCTACGCACACCAACTCACACATACCATACCATGTGAGCAGATACATAAGTTAGAAAGGCTGATTGTTTCATATTGTTTCTAGTTCTTCAAAGGTTTGGTACGACACAGGACGGACTCTCGTTCATGCCGAGGTCGCGAGGAGGCGGGGCATGGACTTGAACGCATCGTGGTGCCCACGGTGATGGACTTTGGGGAGGTGGCGCCCGCATCGGCGTGCGGCGTGCGAAGAGAAGCACTGGGTGCTATTTCACATGAGGTTGGAGTGCTAACAGTGCTTGGAAAGAGTTTTGCCGCAGGAGGCCTGGTAGAAAGCAGTTCGCAGTTTGTTGCTGCTATGCGCTGCTTAGATTTGTGTAGATATGTAGGTCCTTGTGTAGTCGTTTTTTCATGTTGGAAAGACACTCAAGTTTGCGTACCTGTACGTCGACCTGGGACAGACCTTGGAAGTTGGATTCACGGAGAGGGGATCGTTTCATTAAGCAACAAGGATTGGGTTCATTTGACACCGGTGTCAAACATGGGTCAGGACTTTCGGTTCATTTGACACCGGATTGGCCTGAAAGTCGGTTTTCGCTCTGGACCGCGGGCGTGACCAGTGGTCCAGATAGCCTTGTGGGTTTGGAGGGTTACCCAGCTGGTTTGGATAATCGCGGGTTTGTTGGCTAGATGGTTCAAGGATGTTCAAGGTGGCCGTAGATATAGTTTGAATCCATTCCTTGTCAGGCATTCAGTAGGGTCGAATGTAAGGTTGACCCGACCTGCTTCGATTTTCCGGCATGCCGTCATTTGTGTGGTGTGTTTGATCGTCCTGAATGTTTGCAGGACAACATCAACAGCGATGTGACCAAAACCATTCTGCTGGGCTTGCTGGACATGGTGCAGGAACAGCAGATTAGGCAGGGAAGACACCATACGGCTGATGAAGCTGATCAGCCGTCCCTTGCTTCATCTTTTGGGAATGAGTACCGGCGTCCCTTTTTTGTGTACTTGTTCCGTTATAATTATTGGCCATGGGCAATGGGTACAACCTTGCAGACCTGATTTTGTTGTGGGTATGGCCAGGGGTCAAGCAAGCAAGGAAGCCAAGAACCAGGGATCCTTTTCAAGCCCTCAGAAGTTCCCTCGTCCAGCAACGGACCCTTAGCCCTAGCTTTGAAAATTTTCGTTTGTTCGTCTCGTTTGCAGCGCAGGGAAGAGGTTTGCAGCCTTATCCAAGAGCTGCTGCCCATGATGCTTTCCTGGTTCCTTGCAGAGCCTCGGTTCGGATGTGTTTGCTGTTGGCTTGTGATGGCTTGTGGTAAGGAATCTCGGAATTTTCTTTGAAGCCAACGCCCGTGGAGACACTGGGGGATGTGTGCCATGAAGCTTAGGGGGTCGCTCGACCTGACGTCTCAAATATATCCTCAGGATTTGGAACCCCTGCTGGGTGTACCAAAGACATCCAAAGACTAATATGAACCCTGAAAACCACGGCTGGCTGGTAGAGGAAGCCCAGTCGGACTTAGGGTGCAAGTCTCGATCCGGGTCGATGTCAGTTTCCAGGAGTGTCCTGTACAGGCCTAAGTCATTGGACTTTGAGTCCACGCCGCTGCGCATGCCCCTCACACTCCAGTGATTGGTGAACATCCCTCGGGTGACTCATGGCATCATATGGCATCTTATATATCACTGATGACGTATTGTTTTCATCTCTAACCTACTCACCCGGGGTGCATGGTATCATAAGCCCATCCAAGAAGCACACTTGCCCCCGCTTGCCTCTTGCAATGTTTTTGCCGCTCTCATCCGCCAAGGAAGAATATCTTACTGAAAATGGTGCCCACATCGCTGCTGAGCCGCGTTTCGCATCTTTGGGTTTATATACTATATAGAGGTGCCCGGAAGTTGACTCGGCTGCTCCAGTTTCCTGCACCCAAGCCTCGAAAGGATGTCGCCAAGAGGTGCTTTTTGCCAGATGTCGCGGGACATCCTTAGCGTAAAGCCCGCGATAATCACTTACACAGTTTATGCATGTCTACTTTTGTTTGACAAGATCCTGTCCACTTGTTGATTTCATGATCCGGATTGACAGGATTGACCCAGGCTGCTCATCCACAAGGGATTGGCAAATGAGCAAGGGAGATCGATTGAGCTACATGTGTTTTTTCCAAGTGCCAAGCAACCGAGAACAAACAATCAAGTCAAATGGATTCAAATGGGTTGAGCTGTTGAACTTTGGTTTGTAGAGAGGCAGCCTAAAGCTTGTGTTCATGTTCAATAGCCTCATGGACACCTGGCTACAAGTCAGCCAAATTGCGCATCAACATAGTTTCCGTTACTTTGCTAACGCCCGAAAACACCAACCATTTGCCGTTGTGCTTTCTTGTTTTATAATTGTTGCCAGTTGTTCAGAATTTAGTTCAATGCGGCTTCGACACAATGAGGAGTCACGTTTCGGTACTTCGCTACACTCCCCGAAATCGACCATGAACATCCAACATGCCCAACCATCAACGGTCGGAGCTCCACCAATGTCCATCGTTCTCGTTCCGACCGGGTCGGCAGCTTCGTTTGGCTACGCTGACTCGACGCGTTGGTCGCCTTCCTCGCGTTGGTCGCCCGTCCGGTTTGAGCACCGGGTGAGGTGAAGTTGCTGGCCTACATGACGGGTCCAGAGGCGTCGGGAGCAGAGTGGGAGGGGGATATTTGGTTGGATTGGGAGGGGTGGGTGAGGCTGGGATCGGTATGTGGGGGGGTTTCGGTATGTGGGGGGCGGATGTGAGGGTTCCCAGTTGTTAGCATGAAAGTATTGATGGTAAGATCAGCGCATGTGAGCTTTGGAGACCAAGAAGGGCCAAGAGGTTGCCTCATTGGTTTAGTTTGGTTGTGGCTTGGGGTGCTTGAAAGGATTCTGAGAATTAATAAGGCTTCAGAAGGCTTCTAGCAGTTCTAGGCCAATTGACACCTTGGAGACACCTTGGAGAGATGGGAAAGTGATGCCCTTCACGAACTGAAAGTTGTAACATTAACCACCATCAAGACCTTCTCAGAATTTGGATTCTAGCAGTTGGGATCCGTGGGAATATATGAGAATGTATCCTCAACTGGGGGAACGAACGATGGCAAGCAGATACCTATAGTCTTACAGGACGTCAAGCTCCAACACCCCCCTTGCAAAAGTGGCCCACTTCGCACTGAAGATGTGGCTTTTTCGTCGAGCTCTTTGGCCATGTCGCACCCAGGAGTACGCGTCGAAGGCTGCGCAACAGGACCTGGCCGGAAGGCCTTTTGGGGCAGAGAGCCACGGGTCTTCAGCTGAGTACACCCCTTCTACTTGGTGTAACTGTGGGGTCTTCAGGTGAGTACATGGGGGGCCTTTCTACTTGGTGTAACTGTGCCATTGACCTTTGCTATCCTTTGCTCAACGCGGGCCTGGCGTTTTGGCCAGGAGTTGATCGATGGATGCAATTGTTTTAGAGGTTGCATGGATGGCTTGGTGCCAAAAAGAATCCATTGGTTTCACTGTACGCTTTCATTGGGTGATCCCCTGTCCCACGCCATCCGTGCCGATTTGGGTCGCACCACTGAGGACCACCCATGGAAAGCCAGGAAATGGGTGGTTGCGAGAATGACCGACTGGGTTGATCCTCCAAGAGACGCGGACGTATTACAGACCATGAGACTCGTCCACATTGGAAGCAAAGCCAACTTCCTAGCAAGGTTCTGCACAGCACTTTTTCTTGGAATCTCGGACTTCCACTACGGATGTGGTTCTTTTTCTGATGTTGCTTGACCTTTGCCCCCTTCTGCGCGGCAGGTGCATCACGCATTTGGAGAACAAGGCACTTTTCGTGCCTCAGCAGCACCTGGGAAGATGAGCATGCAGCATGGTACAGTATGTACGGTTTTTCCTTCCCTGTCCAACAGCCGTGCATGCGAATCCGGAACAAGAAAGAGCCGGAGAAGAAGGAGAAGAAGAAGAAGGAAAAGAAGAAGACATCTTCTGCAGGGGTCCTCATGTTTGTTCCCCGGAACCTGTGTCTCTACCCTCCGTCAGCCTTTGGTTTAAACCCCTGCCTCCAATAAAGAAGCAAAAAACACAAAAACACCCCTCACCGGGTCTCCTTTTAGAGGGTTGTTGGGCCCCAACAGGCCACACAGGTCACTGGGTGACGACGTCGCGAGGACAACCAGCGGCTGCGCAGCATGTGGATGGACGTCTTGCGGATCTCGCAGAACATCGTGATGCACGGCTCCGAGGTGGGTTGCAACAAGTGGACTCTGTTAACAGGAGGGGGGGTGGAGGACGCTACGAACGGAGCAAAGGGCATCGCTACGAACGGAGCAAGAAGCTACTAGTAGCTCCTGGCACTACTACTATAGTAACAAGAAGCTACTAGTTGGACCTGTTAAGTGGCATTCAATGAGTACCACAAAATCATAAAGAAGTGGCGTTGGGCGTTCGATTGAGGGGACCTCCTGACTATCGCATGGGTAGGCTATGCTTTCTGCCTGGGCCTCGACGGTACCGTGAAACTCTGTGTCGCTGTTGGTTTCGAGGCCCTGAATGTCCTCTTGGAGATGCTGTGAGGGTTCTAAGAGGCTCTTTAGTTCTTTTGGATGTGCTCCTTCCCCAGAAACACCGCACATTCCGCAGTCTTGTTTGTTCCTCATCTTATCTTTCTTGGAACCGAACAACCAGATGCAGCTTACGCTTAGACTTTTGGCTACACACACATATAATACATATGTATAAACACATAGTATATAGTTATATAGTTATAATATTATGTTATATTATGTTATATTCATTGGAGTTTCCACTGTGGATCGGACACTTTCCTCGATGCCCGACGCTGCAAGACTCTCGGGATTCTCTTTTGCTTGACGTGTTCGTTCGGTTTGTTGATGCTAATCCACCTGGTTGGACGCTGTGGGAACCCTTGCTGGAGAAGCCTTGGAGCATTTCAAGGCTGCAAAGAACTTCATACCCGTGTGCATCATTGTTTGAAAGTGAGATAAGAAGCAGCAGCCGGCAGCTGGCTCATCTTGGGCACCAGCTGCAGAGAAATAGTAAGATTATGTAAGTATATTTATATACTGTATATATATATATATTATTCAACGCCCGCATACTCCTAGCAGAAAGGGGCGTTCAAATACGTATAATGGTTGTACAGAGCGGTGTCAAACATGGCGTCTAGTACAATCGCCAAGTCCAAAAGATCCAAAAGTGCGGTGATCAGTTCAGAGATCAAGCCACTCATGCTGGAAGGCCAAGCAACATCATGCTGCTGCAAATGGCGGACTGTAATATGTGTTGTTCCCTTCAGCGAGGTCAGAACTTTGCCATGTTCGCCACATTTCCCGAGGCACCAGCTATAGTGACCTAGTGTGATCTTCGTTGTATCCTGTCATCCTGTCAAAGTTTCGTGTAAGTACCAGGCAGATTAAGTATTTAC
>CAXIVM010000905.1:0-14000 GCA_964035705.1 Porites rus
GAGAACGGCTTATTGTCTACCAGCCAGAGCACCTGTGGGAGGTCGCAGAACGGCTGCTTCACAGACTAGTTTTACGGAGTCCGAAAGCGGCGTTAAAGATTCTGCGGGCGTACGGGGAGGACCCCTTCAGGGCGATTTTTGGTCTCGAATTAGATTGTGGAAAGCTGTGGCGAGGGGGAATCACTGGGAGCAGGTGTCAACCAGCCAGAGGAAGCGTGGGAGGTGAGAGAACGGCTTATTGTCTACCAGCCAGAGCACCTGTGGGAGGTCACAGAACGGCTGCTTCACAGACTAGTTTTACAGAGTCCGAAAGCGACGTTGGAGATTCTGCGGGCGTACGGGGAGGACCCCTTCAGGGCGATTTTTGGTCTCGAATTAGATTGTGGAAAGCTGTGGCGAGAGGGAATCACTGGGAGCAGGTGTCAACCAGCCAGAGGACCCGTGGGAGGTGAGAGAACGGCTTATTGTCTACCAGCCAGAGCACCTGTGGGAGGTCACAGAACGGCTGCTTCACAGACTAGTTTTACGGACTCCGAAAGCGACGTTAGAGATTCTGCGGGCGTACGGGGAGGACCCCTTCAGGGCGATTTTTGGTCTCGAATTAGATTGTGGAAAGCTGTGGCGAGGGGGAATCACTGGGAGCAGGTGTCAACCAGCCAGAGGACCCGTGGGAGGTGAGAGAACGGCTTATTGTCTACCAGCCAGAGCACCTGTGGGAGGTCACAGAACGGCTGCTTCACAGACTAGCTTTACGGATTCCGAAAGCGACGTTAGAGATTCTGAGTGCGTACGGGGAGGACCCCTTCAGGGCGATTTTTGGTCTCGAATTAGATTGTGGAAAGCTGTGGCGAGGGGGAATCACTGGGAGCAGGTGTCAACCAGCCAGAGGACCCGTGGGAGGTGAGAGAACGGCTTATTGTCTACCAGCCAGAGCACCTGTGGGAGGTCGCAGAACGGCTGACGTGGGAGGTGAGAGAACGGCTTATTGTCTACCAGCCAGAGCACCTGTGGGAGGTCGCAGAACGGCTGCTTCACAGACTAGTTTTACAGAGTCCGAAAGCGACGTTAGAGATTCTGAGGGCGTACAGGGAGGACCCCTTCAGGGCGATTTTTGGTCTCGAATTAGATTGTGGAAAGCTGTGGCGAAGGGGAATCACTGGGAGCAGGTGTCAACCAGCCAGAGGACCCGTGGGAGGTGAGAGAATGGCTTATTGTCTACCAGCCAGAGCACCTGTGGGAGGTCACAGAACGGCTGCTTCACAGACTAGTTTTACGGAGTCCGAAAGCGACGTTACAGATTCTGCGGGCGTACGGGGAGGACCCCTTCAGGGCGATTTTTGGTCTCGAATTAGATTGTGGAAAGCTGTGGCGAGGGGGAATCACTGGGAGCAGGTGTCAACCACCCACAAAAACCCGTGGGAGGTGAGAGAACGGCTTTTTGTCTATACCAGCCAGAGCACCTGTGGGAGGTCACAGAACGGCTGCTTCACAGACTAGTTTTACGGAGTCCGAAAGCGACGTTAGAGATTCTGAGTGCGTACGGGGAGGACCCCTTCAGGGCGATTTTTGGTCTCGAATTAGATTGTGGAAAGCTGTGGCGAGGGAGAATCACTGGGAGCAGGTGTCAACCAGCCAGAGGACCCGTGGGAGGTGAGAGAACGGCTTATTGTCTACCAGCCAGAGCACCTGTGGGAGGTCGCAGAACGGCTGCTTCACAGACTAGTTTTACGGAGTCCGAAAGAGAAGTTAGAGATTCTGCGGGCGTACGGGGAGGGAAGGGAATCACTGGGAGCAGGTGTCAACCAGCCAGAGGACCCGTGGGAGGTGAGAGAACGGCTTATTGTCTACCAGCCAGAGCACCTGTGGGAGGTCACAGAACGGCTGCTTCACAGACTAGTTTTACGGAGTCCGAAAGCGACGTTAGAGATTCTGAGGGCGTACGGGGAGGACCCCTTCAGGGCGATTTTTGGTCTCGAAGTAGATTGTGGAAAGCTGTGGCGAAGGGACCAGCCAGAGGATCCGCGGGAGGTGAGAGAACGGCTTATTGTCTACCAGCCAGAGCACCTGTGGGAGGTCACAGAACGGCTGCTTCACAGACTAGTTTTACGGAGTCCGAAAGCGACGTTAGAGATTCTGCGCGTACGGGGAGGACCCCTTCAGGGCGATTTTTGGTCTCGAATTAGATTGTGGAAAGCTGTGGCGAGGGGAATCACTGGGAGCAGGTGTCAACCAGCCAGAGGACCCGTGGGAGGTGAATTGTCTACCAGCCAGAGCACCTGTGGGAGGTCGCAGAACGGCTGCTTCACAGACTAGTTTTACGGAGTCCGAAAGCGACGTTAGAGATTCTGCTGGCGTACGGGGAGGACCAGCCAGAGGACCCGTGGGAGGTGAGAGAACGGCTTATTGTCTACCAGCCAGAGCACCTGTGGGAGGTCACAGAACGGCTGCTTCACAGACTAGTTTTACGGAGTCCGAAAGCGACGTTACAGATTCTGCGGGCGTACGGGGAGGACCCCTTCAGGGCGATTTTTGGTCTCGAATTAGATTGTGGAAAGCTGTGGCGAGGGGGAAACTGGGAGCAGGTGTCAACCAGCCAGAGGACCCGTGGGAGGTGAGAGAACGGCTTATTGTCTACCAGCCAGAGCACCTGTGGGAGGTCGCAGAACGGCTGATGAGAGAACTGTCTACCAGCCAGAGCACCTGTGGGAGGTCACAGAACGGCGGCTTCACAGACTAGTTTTACGGATTCCGAAAGCGACGTTAGAGATTCTGAGGGCGTACGGGGAGAACCCCTTTAGGGCGATTTTTGGTCTCGAATTAGATCGCGGAAAGCTGTGGCGAAGGGCATCACTGGGAGCAGGTGTCAACCAGCCAGAGGACCCGTGGGAGGTGAGAGAACGGCTTATTGTCTACCAGCCAGAGCACCTGTGGGAGGTCACAGAACGGCTGCTTCACAAACTATTTTACGGATTCCGAAAGCGACGTTAGAGATTCTGAGTGCGTACGGGGAGGACCCCTTCAGGGCGATTTTTGGTCTCGAATTAGATTGTGGAAAGCTGTGGCGAGGGGGAATCACTGGGAGCAGGTGTCAACCAGCCAGAGGACCCGTGGGAGGTGAGAGAACGGCTTATTGTCTACCAGCCAGAGCACCTGTGGGAGGTCACAGAACGGCTGCTTCACAGACTAGTTTTACGGAGTCCGAAAGCGACGTTACAGATTCTGCGGGCGTACGGGGAGGACCCCTGTGCGCGTCTGCACTCTTGTCTCCTCATAGCTGCTATACCTCCATTCCTCTAAATTTGCCACCGTGACCGATGTCGTGTGCGTCTGCACTGTTCTGTGCGTGCGTCTGCACTGTTGTATGCTGATAGCTGCTACCTCCATTCCTATAAATTTGCCACCGTGACCGCTGTCGTGTACGTCTGCACTCTTGTATGCTAATAGCTGCTACCTCCATTCCTATAAATTTGCCACCGTCACCGCTGTCGTGTGCGTCTGCACTGTTGTATCCTAATAGCTGCTACCTCCATTCCTCTAAATTTGCCACCGTGCCCGCTGTCGTGTACGTCTGCACTCTTGTATGCTAGTAGCTGCTACCGCCATTCCTATAAATTTGCCACCGTGACCGCTGTCGTGCGCGTCTGCACTCTTGTCTCCTCATAGCTGCTACCTCCATTCCTCTAAATTTGCCACCGTGACCGATGTCGTGTGCGTCTGCACTGTTCTGTGCGTGCGTCTGCACTGTTGTATGCTGATAGCTGCTACCTCCATTCCTATAAATTTGCCACCGTGACCGCTGTCGTGTACGTCTGCACTCTTGTATGCTAATAGCTGCTACCTCCATTCCTATAAATTTGCCACCGTCACCGCTGTCGTGCGCGTCTGCACTGTTGTATCCTAATAGCTGCTACCTCCATTCCTATAAATTTGCCACCGTGACCGCTGTCGTGTACGTCTGCACTCTTGTATGCTAATAGCTGCTACCTCCATTCCTATAAATTTGCCACCGTCATTGCTGTCGTGCGCGTCTGCACTGTTGTATCCTAATAGCTGCTACCTCCATTCCTCTAAATTTGCCACCGTGACCGATGTCGTGTGCGTCTGCACTGTTGTCTGCTCATTGCCCGGGGTCGGCGGCAGGGGGCGGAGCCCTTACAATAATCCGGGCGCCGGCCACGAAGCCCGTGTCCTCGCCGGAGGCCTTCGGTGGTAACCGAAGGTTATAGACGGTCGCGCCGGCTGCCGCCGACCCTCGTCACCAAAACGGGGGGGACCACCGAGTCACTGATATCAACGTAATTTACAGGGCTTCGTGTGTGTGAGGTGTAAAAAACACTGTGTTTTACAGGGTTTATTGCGCATATCGAAGTACAACGCGGGGAAAATGGAAAAATGCAAAATGCTGTGTTTTTCAGGGGTGGTGTCGGTAATGCGGGCCCGGCGGACAGGCTTAATCGACATTTTGTGGGTAGAGGCCCTCCAGACGACTTACATTTCCTAACATATCCTCAACATAGGCCCAAGATAGCCAACATATCCCCAACATAGCCTCCAAGATGGCTCAACATAGGGCCAACATAGGCCAGCATTGGGCCAACATGGGGCCAACATACGCCAACATAGGCCCAACATAGGCCCAACCTAGGCCAACATAGGCCTAACATAGGCCAACATAGGCCCAACATGGGCTCAACATGGGTAGGGCCAAGATGCGCACCAGATAGCTTAACTTTGCTCAATATCGGCCCCCACCAAGGCCAACATAGGCGTGACATACGCCCCACAGACCCAAGTGGGCCGGCGCCCGGCTGTTAGGCGTAAGCCTTTAAATAATCCGGGCGCCGGCCACGAAGCCCGTGCCCTGCCCGGAGGGCCTTCGGTGGTAACCGAAGGTTATATACGGGCGCGCCCCCTGCCGCCGACCCTCGTCATCAAAACGGGGGGACGACCGGTCAACTGAAGCCCCTGTAATTTACAGTGTATCGTGTGTGTGAGGTATAAAAAACACTGTGTTTTACAGGGTTCGGGCCCCTCGGCAGCCGAGAATTTCATCTTGGCGATGTCAAAAAAACTCGGTTTTTTCATGGTTTTCGCTTTGCGGGAAGGAAAAATCGTAAAAAGTTGTATCGGAAGATTTTTTCAACATAAATCGCCTAACATATCCCCAACATAGGCCCAAGATAGCCAACATATCCCCAACATATGCCCAACATAGCCTCCAAGATGGCTCAACATAGGGCCAACATAGGCCAACTTGGGGCCAGCAGACGCCAACATAGGCCCAACATAGGCCCAAGATAGCCAACAGATCCCCAACATCTGCCCAACATAGCCTCCAAGATGGCTCAACATAGGGCCAACATACGCCAACATAGGCCCAACATAGGCCCAAGATAGCCAACATATCCCCAACATATGCCCAACATAGCCTCCAAGATGGCTCAACATAGGGCCAACATAGGCCAACTAGGGGCCAACAGACGCCAACATAGGCCCAACCTAGGCCAACATAGGCCTAACGTGCTCAACATAGGATCAATATGGGCCCCAGATGTGCTCTTTGTAGCCAACATATCCCTTTACAGGGTTTCGGGCCCTGTCAAAAAACCTAGGTTTTTTCATGGTTTTTGCTTTGCGGGAAGGAAAAAATCGTAAAAAGTTGTATCGGGAGATTTTTTCAACATAAATCGCCTAACATATCCCCAACATAGGCCCAAGATAGCCAACATATCCCCAACATATGGCCAACATAGCCTCCAAGATGGCTCAACATAGGGCCAACATAGGCCAACGTGGGGCCAACATACGCCAACATAGGCCCAACATAGGTCCAACCTAGGCCAACATAGGCCTAACATAGGCCAACATAGGCCCAACATAGGCTCAACCTGGGCCCAAGATGTGCCCAACATACACCACATGGGCCCCACTTGGCCCAACCTAGGGCCAAGATGCGCACCAGATAGCTTAACTTTGCTCAATATAGGCCCCACCAAGGCCAACATGGGCGACACATACGCCCCACAGACCCAAGTGGGCCGGCGCCCGGCTGTTAGGCGTAAGCCTTTAAATTAATAGGCCACAATGGGTGGGGTCTGAGTCATGGGGGTTATTTGGGGTTATAGCGACTAACACCGGAGCACGAACAAGTCTTCAAATGTCGTGCCCGTGCAAAAATACCGCTGCCACCCGGAACAGCTGCGATGGGACAACGACAACCATGCAGGGATCCTAAAATACGACAACACACGACAACTACGGACGTGACGCACCCAACCACCCCTAGCACGCAGATCGTGTTTCGAAGAAATCTAGCTCATACCGGACATTGCCGGTACTTGCCAAAACATTCCAAAGTTCGCAGAAAAGCAACAAAATGTTTCGTCTTGACAAACATTCTCAAAAGGTTCCATGCACCACAGGCAGGTGGCCGCCGCAGCAGCAGCAGCAGTAGTAGCAGCAGCAGCAGGTGGCCCCCGGCCCAGGAGCCAACTTGAGGCCAGGCCAACAGCTGCTTGCACAACGCCGTCGAGATTGCCCGCCACACGCCGCCGCTGGCCAGACCCACTCCAGCGGTGGCAAAACGACGTTGAAAGCAGCGCGTGCGCGCAAACCTCCTGCTGCAGGCAAGTGCCGCCGCATTCGTTGCGCAACCGCCTATTTGGCCCACACGCTGCAAGACATTCAGCACCGCAGTGTCTTGCGCTGCACAATTTCCACCCGTGGCGTATGGCGAACACTCCCGGAATCTCCATATGGGTCCGAGCGTGCCCACTGCCGCGGAGTCCGCCAGGGACAGTGTGCACCAGCACCGCACCAGCAGCAAAGCAGCTGCATAGTGCAACACCTCATTGCGGCGACGGGTGTGTGGGCGCCGAGGAAATCCTCCACCTCGAGCGTCCACGCATCCACGTGCCCGAGAGGCGTCAGCCGTCCGCCGGAGCTCCATGCGCTTGCAGGGGGCTACAAAGCTAGTTTTAGACCCACGTCCACGTGGCCACTGGACCATATAGCCCTAAACACCGAACGCGCGCGACAAGCCACCGAGCCGCCGAGCCAAAACGCGAACTGAGGCAGGTAAGAAGATCATCTGGCATAAAGACTCCCAGGGGGGGCGGCTAGCATGTGCCAGGTGAAGCTCCCTCACGCCACCCGAAGCCAGTGTAGGAACATTTTGCCGCAAGCGACCGCGGTCGAAGCGACACCACAATGAACCGCCCCCTGTCGAAGGCACGGCAACAGCAAAACTCGTAGCAGCGGAAACGTGGCAGTCGTCTCTGCAAGTGTTCTAGACCCACGTGGCTACTGGATAATAAACACCGAACACGCGCGACAAGCCACCGAACCGAAACACTGACCCTCGGTCAAGCCAACCCCTCTCACGGCACTTCTGTATGGGCAATTAAGTACGGAGGCCTATCATAAGCATACCTATCATAGACCCTAGCACCCCCTAGCCTAGGGGCTACCTATCATAGGCCCTAGGACCGCCATGGACCGCCTAGATAGCGCCTAGGCTAGCCTAGGGCCTATCAGGTATCTAAGGACCTGGGCCTCCTGCATACAGGCCTACCCCGGGTCAAGCACACCCCTATCACGGGACTTCTGTGTGTGAGCTTCTCACTTCAAAGTTTATATTGTGCCCAACTCCATAGTATCTCAGTGTCTCAGCTACAAGCGGAGAAGGCTCTGCTACACCTACAAGCTGAAGCATCAGGCTCAACCCAGGCTTTAACAAGGAAAGAGGCTCAGCACAAACACATATAATACATATCATATTCAAATCCAGTCAAATTCACATGATAGATCCTGCAACCGAGCATCTATCCAAAAAGCATCAAAAAGCGAGCTGTTCCAGATGTCAATTCATACGACTTTTCCGCAGCGACAAATTGAGATTGGCAATTCCTTTTGCCCAAAACACTTTACAAATGAGTCGGTATTCAAAGGATGACCTTGAAGCGTCTTGGCTGATTCAACAATCGGGGCAAGCAGTGACTAGTGACTACTCAACTGCTTGCCTGGCTCAGGTGGCGGTGGCGGTGGAGACCTTGAAATGGTTTGCACATAAACTGGCAGTGACAATGGATTTTGAACACATCAGCGAATCATGCCAGGCTGGGCATAAAAAAAAGTAAGTCACAGTCACAGCCATATGTAGTGCAAGACGTGAATATACACGAGCAATTCACCGGAAGCTTCGCAAAATTGAGCCAACTAATAATTACACTGTACTCCAGTATGAGCCTGGCTTTCAAACTGATATGACACAGTTTGCAAGTTGTCCTTTTCGAAGCATGTTTGCAAACTCTTGACATTTTTGGTGTGAAATAGTAAGCATATCTAGGCCAAAGGCTGCAATGATGAAATGATCTCGGACAAGCTTGTCAGTCAAACTTGCCAATGGTGATGTGTCGTTTCTGTCAGCTGTGTCTGGCTGTGTCCAGCTGCCGCCATTTTGCTACTACTCCATACGCATCTAGGATCGCCTCGGGTTTCACGATCTCTTACATCCCCTGGCTACATACTTTAGTCTTCGGAGTGAAGAAAACAAGTGTTGAAACACGTCTTCTTTTTCTCGCTGCTCTAAGGGCTCCAAGCCTCAAGACTATGCAAACGAAAGGGGCTGAAAATCAATAGCATCCTTTTCTACTCGGCACTACTGATTGATGGCCTGGCGGTGGGTCGCGGTCCCGAAGAAACATCAAAGACAGTCAATGAGTCAATGATATTCCATGCGCCGAAGAAACGTCACACATGCTCCAAGTTGCTGTCTTTGGGATCTGTATTGTTGGAAGCCTGCGGTCGTTACGTTATGCCAAACAAATGCAGCACGCAAAGTGAAATCATTTTGTGGTGACCACCATTGGCAAACATGTGTGATCTCTGCTCTTTGTCTAGGCCGGGCATTGATAGAATTCACCTGATGTGTCATTGATTTGTTACATTCTCCAGAAGGTTTGCACTTGTTACTTCAGTGCTTGTGAGAATGATTCGTTGCCCTGTCGAGCTGCCGCCACTTCTGAGTCCCAATGTGAGGCAATTGAAATCGGGTATGCTTTGAAGTTTGAACAGTTCGCCTTGCCAAATCTTGCGGGTCGTCTTGAACATATATAGCTATTTGTTCAAACCTCATAAGAAAGCTTTAGTTGAGAGAATTGAGAGGTAAAAACGGTAAAGCCAACAAATTGCTTCGCAGTCCAACATGGCTTGTGCATTCCACAACAAAACACCGACACCCGCAGCATTCAGCAACGAATATGTATATATATATATATATATATTATATATAGTATATATTATATATAGTATATATTATACATCATATAATATAAATTGTTATATATTGATATATATATATATTGTTATATTATAGATACTATGTGGCAAAGCCAAATTTAGAACTTAGACATTCTACATGGCCCTTTCACGGGATGGTACGTACGCTGCCTGCAAGTGATGTGAATTACTGCTCCGCATGTTTTTCTTATGTCCACGCATTTTCAAGGTCTGCTTTGGGTTCACCAGCCATTCATAATCGAAGAGCTCTCGGCGCATACTGGAGTTGCTGGGAACGTCGACGTCAAACGTATTAGGAATGTGAGGAACGCTTGCAAGTGCATGAGATGTGCAAGAGGTGTCCAGGGATTGCACAAATGAATGCAAGGTACTCTGTAAGCATCTTCTGCAGACTATTCTCATGTTGAGATACACCTAATATAGGTAGCTAGGAAAGAATGTCTTGAAGCAAGTATGTTGCACACGTCGTGTCGACCAATCCCGTTTCTTTGAACCACAGAAGGCCTGAATAGACAGAGTCACAATTACATAGGATGATTCCATACGAAGTCACAATTCTTTGAAGTATCCAGGTCCAGCGTAGCACACACATTGCAAATAGTGGAAAGTCATAGCATCGTTGGATCTTGAGGACTTGGCGGATGGTCGATCCCAGGCGGTGCAATTCCAACCTACATCCATAGGATCCCTCTTACATAGCTCAAATAAATCTAAGCCCAAGCTGGCACACATATTTTTTCTTCTGGCAAATCAAATGTCCTGCTTCACAGACGGGCATCTGCAAAAGGAAATGTTTACCTTTGTTTGATTTTGCTTCGTCGCAAGACGATAGCTTCGCTCGCATGAAAGCACAATGAGCCACCTCTGCGAGATCACGATGTGCCTGGATTGCATGCGCCTGCAATAGGATGCCTGGGCCAGTCTATAGATAGGAGAACGCACACATCTCATTACTTTTGTATCCCCCTGTGAGTTAGCCAGGATAGGTTGTGCTAAGCATTCTGTAGTAACACCAAAAGTTGACCTCCAGAGGCCTACAGAATCACAAGGGTATAACAACCGACTCTCCACAAGATGCCACGTACAAGGGCACTTGGGGACAGGGCCACACTCAAAATGGGGAGGTTGTTCCATGGGATAAACAAGAAGAGATAAAAATTTTAAAACAACAGAAACAGTCCATGATACATTCTGTGGAGGTGCAAGTTTTTGCAAGTCAGGTAGAGCGCAAACTGGCAAATCACATCATGACGACTCATTTTGTAGAGTGTGTCATTTTGTAGAGCCAGCTAAAACTAAAACTCAACACAATGAAACTCAACACATAAAGGGAGACACAGAAAAGTCACATACCACCAACACTGGGCAAACTAAAAACTAGCAGAACCAGGACTACAAAATGGCAATTTTTCAGCACTAGCTATAGAACATTCTTGGCAAGTTTACCATTTTCGAGTGTCATCTTGCCGGTCTTGTGCGCATACCTTGTAAATAAAAACCACAACAACCCTGCATTCCCCTGCCAGATCCTCCTGCACAATTTTTCTACAAAATGCAAAGTGTTCTACAAGATGCAAAGCGGCGAGTTCAAAACCCCCTTAATTAAGTGGGAATGACAATCTTTCTCTATAGAATCGCAAGTCTGCAAATCAGCATATTCTGGGTGCGCTCAGATTTCCGCTCTACAAAATGCCAAACCTCAAAATGCAGGACAAGTTTTCCTGTAAAAAATGCCTTGTTCCAGTGGTCAACCCGTCCCATTCTGTAGTGAAAATATGCAGGAGGATACTTGGGTTAGATTTCCAACCTTCATCACTTGGATAAAGCTTCATGTTGAGGCCTTTGCCAGCCGTGTGACTTACTTTGCAGAAAGACTCTTACCTCAAGAAATATTGAAACCAATGGAACACAAAAGAATTGGTTCACCTGCGAGCGCTGCAGCATCCAACAATTCTTTGTCACCTCCATGGTCTGCACCTCAAAAAGCGGAACAATACGGCTTCTGCTCTACTTGGCACTGCAGCGTTGCTAGTTTCATTGCCTCGAGGGGAGAATTAAAGAAGTGCACACTTGATTTGATTCTAGTAACAAGTGCATCGCTACTAGTAACAAGTGCATTACTACTAGTAGCAAAAAGCTACTAGCAACAAGTGCATCGCTACACATGAACAACATCCAGTTTCACAGGATGGAGTCATTGTGATTGAAATGGCCATCTTCACAGCATCTTGAGGTCAAGAGTGTATCCGAGAAAACTATCATGGAAATGTGCCGTTCGGCCTGTCCAATTGTCTTTTGCTGAAACAAATTGCGAATTTGTGAAATCCACTCAAAGCTGCAATCTTCGAAGGCACTCCAACAACAGTTTAAACCCAGCACAAAACCTGCTCTTTGGTTGGGTGCAAGCTTGATTTGTGTCTTGGCCAAGCTATCAAAATCAGCCACATTGGTCACAACTACATTCGCACCCCACAGCAAAGCTTGTACAATTACATCGATTGAAGGATGTGTATGTTGAATATTGCTTTCTGGACATACTTTCTGGGGGGCAAGGAACTTGTAAACTACTTCTGTTGATTTGAAATCTCGGGGAGATCTCCTTGCAGAAGAAGGCGACTGAAAAAAGGCAATGCTTGACATAGCTGTGACATAGCTCACTGTCTCAAGTGAATCCGGCGGGTGTCCGTTAACAATATGCAGCTGAGTAGGGCACATCTCTGAGCAGCCGAGAGCAATGTCTCAGGATGCACCAAAGGTGGCAACTTCACCTCCTTTAACGACCTGGCAACAATTACTATGAATATTGAATATTGCATGAATATTCACAAAAAGAAGAGCTAAATTTCAGACCTGGAGCTTTGCCTGTTCTTACATTTTGGAGCCAACCTCAAATACTTCCAAATAGCCAGACTGGCGCGATCAAAGAAGGAAGGTCGCCTCTAATCATGGCATGTTAAGCATCAGCCCGTATGGACATATCAACTGCTTGCTGCCGAGTGGTGTGCAGCATAGTCAAACGGTAGACACGTCCAAATACATGCTTTGAGAGAAATCCTTCGTTACTAGTAGCGTCCTTGCTCCTAATAGTAATGCCAGGAGATACTAGTAGCGTCCTTGCTCCTGGTAGCGATACCCTTTGTTTTCCTAGAAGCTTCTTGTTCCATCAAGAACACCATAGTTTTTTATATATAATGGATGGCCAGGGATAGCTGGGCTGTGCCTTTATGAAAACCAAAAAGACTGACAGCTGCAGCCATCTTTGGTACATGAAAACTTGGTGAGTAGAAAGCAAAAGCCTAGGCACAGTGATCAACAGACTCGCCTTCTAAACACTGTCACCAAGCCACTCATTTCTTGACTCAAGCACTCAAGCCAAAGGACAGCTTAGGCTACAGTGATTAAACTAATTCTAGCTAGAGTGCTTGCTTGAACTTTGGTTGAATGTCCAGTGCTGTCAATACCTTTTGATGCTCGCACACTCTGCATTCTCACTTTGGCTCCATGTCTTTTGGAGCTTGAGCTGAAGCGTCATGTCCTCCTTGTCAGCTGCAGGACCAGCCTTTGCGGCAAGCCCGGAGTCTCCAATATGCCTACACTCACAGCTCACCGCCAAGTGATTTGGTAGGCCTCAGACTTGCAAGAATCATTTAGCCATTTAGCAATCCGGTGCCTGTGGCGACAAAAACACGTCAGGCTTGACTGGCAAATGTCACAACTGCGTCTCCACTTCTCTTTTCAGCATGCTTGGCCAAGGGGCTCTGTTCCGATTGATGTAGTGCTGGTCGTCGTCTTCGCACTGACACAGGTGTCACAGGTGTACAAATGCCAACAAATTGTGCAAATGCACGAGAGGAACTCGAGCCCCTGCGGTGGGCGTGGCCAGCATGCTGCACAGTATGCTCGTATGAACAGGATTCAGTCCTCGAACGAGGCAGTCCGTAGAAGAAGAAAGCAGCCAAGCCTACACAACGCATCACAGCACAACTTTCGTTCTGGTAATTAGGCACCAAATCCTTCCCACCTATGCAACTTGGCCTGCAATCTCCAATTCCGTTCTACTCTTGGAGAGCAAGCCAGGTTGTTTTTGCTGTCCAGAGCTTCGTTTAGACCGCAATAATACTCGGGATAGCTAGAATAAACAATTGCCCTTAGGGTTGTTCCACAGGCATCTCAAAGCGTGCCTAACACCAGAAGTAGCATAAAGCCCAGCATCAGCCAAATGTCCCACCAACTGTCGTTGTTATCATAGTCATCCTGCAGCTGCAGTATGTTAGAAAAGACATAGAACATCATGTTGTTTTCATGTCAGAACGGCAGAGTCAACATGAGTCAACCACTTCCTCTATTCAGAATGGATCGCAGTCAAGCATGCAGTACAAAGTACAATCTGTGGCTTGATGGATATTGACTTGATTGTAACCTCATGAAACCCCAATCATGAAAGGCCTCAAGCAAGAACCAAACAGGCTGCTATGATATTGTAATATATTGTATATGTGACGTGACTATTATATACAGTAGATTGAAGATATATTAGCACAGGTTTCTGATCTCAGAAAATGCATCCGCATCCATCCTTGAACTGCTTCAAGTCTGGGAAGAGAGAATCAAACAATGCGTCTTTGCCAAACTCCTCGCAGCACAACTTTGCCAACTTGACCATTCAAGCATAGTAAAGCTTTGATAGAAAATGGGAGTAG
>CAXIVM010000906.1:0-14000 GCA_964035705.1 Porites rus
CTCCAACCTACTAGCGATGGCCTCCAACCTACCAGCGATGGTCTCCAACCTAGAAGCAATGGCCTCCAACCTAAGAGCAATGGCCTCCAACCTACTAGCGATGGCCTCCAACCTACTAGCGATGGCCTCCAACCTACCAACCTAGAAGCAATGGCCTCCAACCTAAGAGCGATGGCCTCCAACCTACCAGCGATGGTCTCCAACCTAAGAGCGATGGCCTCCAACCTACTAGCGATGGCCTCCAACCTAAGATCGATGGGAGGCCTTTCTAGGTCTCATTTGGGTGCCCGGAGTTGGATGATCCATCGGGACAACTCGTTTCGCCGGAAGAAACTGCTGCCATTGGAGAAAGCATCGGTGGTAAAACAACGAAACATGGGGTTGACTTCTTTTCAGTTGGAGCCCTAATGCAAGAAACCATTGGAAGGAAATCGAACGCAAAAAGCAGACATAACAAATGTGGTGGGTTGTTCTTTAGGGGGTGATTTGCTTGATTGAACATGATTGAACTCTTTCAGCCCTTCTTTCCCAGCTCCTGCGGAAAGCTGGCAGCCTTACTCCATAGGCCTACAGAGCAAGGCTCTCATTTTTGTGGAAGAAAAACCCTGGGAACCTGTTTCCATAAGCCGATTCCCGTTTGGACGGAGTGAAAGTGAAACGGTGAGACCAAGAAAAAGCAAACGTGTGTCTTCCAGAAGAACTGACAGAACTTAAGAAAGACTAGTGACTAGACTTCCTTGACTGCAGTGGTGTTGGGCACCAAGTTTGACCTCTATTCTGTCTTAAAACCTCACCACTCCACCGAAAAAGGAATGCTGCGCCGGCACGACACGACACAAACGACGAGGTCATTTGCGGGTGCCCTGCTGCCCTGCTGCCCTGCCTTTTTGCGGGAAGCTTTGGAAGTTCTCAGGTTAACGGTTCACGCATGTCAATGGTTTCAGTGAACTCGTTGTCTTTTCAGTGCCACTGTAGTAGGCAACACGCAGTGGTGTTGCTCGTTCCACAAGAACGCACTCGCTGCAGACGAATCGGCTGAGTTGCACTCACATAAATCTGGGGTTTGGGGGGTCGGTTTTTTAAGCCACAATGCTTTGAGTCAGCATACCTGGCCAAACAGCTGTCTATATCAATATCACAGGTTTCATGCATGCCTGGTCCCTTTGACGAAGTGACTTTCTCATCACATCTAAGGATTATCATGTCGTAGCAACACTGCCCAAATCATGAGAATGAGTCACCGAGAGCCCAAAGTCCCTGAAAGCCCAAAGAAGGAAGGGCTGGTTCTTCGCATTGCCTACGGCTGCTACTCCTATTGGCGCTTCATAACCAAGAATGAAAAAGTATCTTGACGTCTCTCAGTTGATGGACCAATCCACTTGTGCCACACCCCGGTTTTTTCTTCAGCGCTGCCCCCTTTGAAGCGTCGCTGAGTCTCCAGCCGAAGTTCAGGAGAAGGAAGCAGCCCGCAGGGAGGAGCACCTGGCCCTCCAGGCAGGACATCAAGAAGATCTGCGCGGCGCGGGGTCTACGGGGTCTACGGAGAACGACCTGGAAGGATCCTGCACTGATCCTGAAAAGAGCTCCCTGAAAGACTACTTGTAATAGCGGCGATGCCCTTGTTACTGCTACTCAGACCACATGAGGTCATGACTGTTCTCTTCTCTGAAGGGGTTTTCGCACACCATGTCCATATCATATACTCAGACTAAGAAAACAGGAGTAAGAGAGCAGGAGTGTATTTATGCAGCCAACCATCTGGAATGTCCTTCAAGTCTCTCTTTTCAAGAAACCGTCTCTGAAGTGGAACTCCACTCCTGCAATAAAAGCTTCTGCGTACCTACCCTGGTCCCGTGGCACACGTTCCTGCTGCTTGACCTTAGCATCCGTAGAAGTATCCAGGAAGCTGCGTGCTCAATCGCTTCCACTTCTGCCGTTTCCGCGGCGCACCTGGAGCATCAACACCAGCGCTGCGGCAAGTGCCCAGAGAGACCTGCATAGCTCCAAAAAAGGTCCGAAACAACTTCGTGCCATGCTGGGAACCCTTTTTGCCCGTTTTGGTTCCCCAAAGTGCTGTGGCTCAACATACCCACCACAAAGAACTCGTCACTTCAGGTACGGACGGCTTCTCCCCCTCCCAAAGAAGGGCTTGACCCGCAAATACAGCTCTTCTCCAAGTGGCTGGTGCTCTTCCTGGCAGCTTGCACCTGGCCTCGGAGGTCATTGACAGCTGGGGAGCCGGTAACAGACCTGCTTGGGGGACCTGGGGCATTGACCCGCCACATCTCGAAGCGGCACGTCTCGGCTCCACCGAGAACCGGGTCGCCCGGGCTTTACAGCTTCCATCTGACACCTTGGTGGGAGACAAGCTCGAGACCCAAGAAGGAAGACACAGGGTGAAGCTTCCTTTTTGCTTCAGGAAGGTGAAGGAATGATCTTCGAATGTGCAGCCGGGATGTGGCAGTCTCTTTCACATTCACGGCTTCAGGTCAGAAAAAAAAAAGAAGAGCTGTCCATGTCGGAGGGCTGTCTTCCGATCGTTCTTTCGCCGGAACCGGCCAAGCGATCCGATCGCCGCCACAGACCTACGGGGTCTCGGGTCTCAGTCCTCCAGGACTTCGCACCCAGCCGCCAGCAGCGGCAGCATGAGCCAGATCACCTGGAGGCGAACCACGTGTCGAAGAGGTCGGTCTACATGTGAGGCGACAGCAAGAGAGATAAGAGAGGGGAATGTCTGCGACTGCCAAGGGTCCCAAATAGGCAGGAAGTCGAAATGATTCAACACCCTTTTTGTGCAATGGAAAGAAAGAACCTGTCCTTTCTGTCGGCTTAAGATCTCAGAACGCGCAAGTCCGTACCCTTCACCCATGAGTTCATGTGCTGAACACCCTCTCAGAAGGCCCCGAGGCCTCATATGAAGCAAACAGATTGGAATCCTTTCGATCTGAAGCAAAGCAAACCCCGGTTGCAGCTCGCCAAACGAGCCCGGTTGCATAGCCACACCCTTAAAGAAACACCAGAGCCATTGCCGCCGTCCTGGCCTTCCACGGGTGGTAGCTGAGTGAAATACTAAGAAGGGACATGAGCAGCTCCTGACGCTACGTGCAGTGTGGCCCAGGCAAGGGTGCCACCGGTGGGTGTGCCACTGACAACAAAAGAGACTTTGGGGTCATTTGGGGTGGAAGAGGTTCCTTCCAAAAGGCCAGGAAGAAGATGTGGAACCTCTAGATCTTCTCCACTGTGGGGCAGTTGAAGTACATAATGTGTAACCAAAAGGGACCCACCAGACTTGTTGGAAAATTCTGGTGCATCGAAAAGCTTCTCTTTTCTGTCATCAAGAAAATCAACATCCAATAGAAGACTTCCATGAACCTTGAACTGAGGAGCCGCTGGCCCCAGAGAAGCTGTTCAGTGAAAAAGAAAGCACAAACACAAGTAACGAAATCAAATGAATCAAGTCAAAGGCTCTGTCTTAGGGTCTTAAGGTGCTTGTCAACAAAATGCAAATCTGCAGCTTTTGGAGGGTTCAATAGATTGTGGTCAACAGCACACAATGCCTTTTCATCCATATGTGTTTTATCGTATCACGTCGCACGGGTTTTGCGGCAGCCGTCACCCTCACGGTGATCACAGCCGTCACGGTTGCGCGTCTTCGAAACGATTTGACAGGGTTTCATTGTCGTACTTTTGGCTGAAGGAAACTGAGTAGTCCGGCGGCTTTGATGATTACCTAGCGGCCTAGCGAAGGCACACTGGATGGTGTGAGAGAAGTGTATTTGTCCGATTCTTCAGAGGTCTTCGGTGGGTGTCCCTGTTTCAAGCACAGTTGAAAAGACATGTCGAATAGGTCACGGGTGCGGTTTTGTTTCAGGACCTTTTTGCGTTGTGTTCCGGGAATATTTTTGTGGTCGTGGTTTCTCTATCGTCGTTCCCGCGGTGGAAGTGGAAGGCTAGGCTTGGAAAGCAACTGATAAAAGGCGACGGCAACAAAAGCAATGAAAACAGAGAAACAATACGCCACAAGAGGACAAGAAGCAGGAAAGTAAGGAAAAGCAGGAGAAGAGGCAGGAAGAGCTAGAAAAGCAAGAAACGCAACAAAAAGCAGATCCAACAAAAATGCCCTGAACGCAACACACAAAAACAGAAACGTAAAAAATAGATAAAAATAGCCCTTCATAGGTCACTATGTCTGCCACTCGCCCAGAGCGTAACTTACACCCAAAAAGCATTGCCTTCTCTCTTCATGGCCCCAGCCTTCCAGTGGCAGCTTCTTCCTGGGTTCTTTGAATTTGAAACCATTCCACCACGCCTTCACCACTTCCACCACCATTTCAGCAGCCCTCCCCTTCGGCCCCTTCAGCCCCTGCGGCTCCATCCCCAGGACGCTCACGACGGCTGCAGCGTCGAGCGCGTCAAGCGTGGTGACATCGTAGGGGGGGTGGCACGTCTGTGGGGCCACCTGCCATGGCCAAAGAGTCGCGCGGCTGCAAAAAAGCAGGCACGAAAGCCATGATCTGCTCGGGGTGCGTCCGGTGCGCGGCGTTGTCTTCTATCTTCTTTCTGAAGGGGATGATATGAAAGACCACACGTGACTTCTGGCACCAGACAGCACATGTTGCAGGTTGGGAAGGAACTTGATGGAAGAACCCGCCCACCAGCTCACCACTCCTCTGGTTTTTCACCCATCTCAAGCACAACATGTCTAACAGCTGTGCACCAATCTAGTCGTAGTGATATCCCATGTCAACCAACAGCCGACGATGATCCTGGTTGGAGACCTTTACTCAGCAGTGCTGTTCTCTTTTTTTGCAGTGGTCAAGATGTCCTTCAATTGGGGATCAATATTAACCACCTCTTGGGGTCTGTGCCATCTACCCTCAATCCACGATACGGGCCATCACGGGGAGAACGACCCTGGCTATGCCCCACCTCCAAGATCACGTCCCTCAAATCTTCAGCCTTGGTCCACTGGGGAGATGCCAGGGGTGCAACGAAATAGGTGGATTCGCAAGTCCGCACCTGTGGAAGACTTCTCAACACCCTAAAGGTTTAGAGACCTCAAACCTCCACGAAGAACCCGAGTCCGAATGCGGCCTCGTGAGGTCCCCAGCAGGTCCCCTGAGGTCCCCAGCAGGTGAACCTGGCGTCTTAGCTGGGGGCGTCTTAGCTGGGGCGGTCTCTACGAAGCTGGAATCGAGACTGGTGTGGTGTCTATGAAGCCGTTGGCCCAGTCCCACCCAGTCCACCCAGCTGTCGTCACTTCCTCAGTCCACTCAGCTGGTGCCATGGACGGAGTCTTCATGTCCCACGTGCCTGTGGACTCCTCCTCGATGAGTTCGGACCTCGATGAGTTCGAAACCCCACGAGTTGGGAGGACGGGTCCAGCTCGCGTCCAAACAGCCAGTTTAAGATGGAGGCCACCTGGGGAACCTCATGCATGCTCGTCTCAACTTGAGAAACGGGTCTTTTTTGTTCCAGCTAGAGGGGACTTGACCCACAAAGTACCAATTTTTGCGACTACAATCCTATTACGACAGACTGCATCAACCATTCACCATCCCAACTTCTCAAAAGCCCGACAAATCACCTGAGAATCCTCAGTGTCTGGCATACCCGCCATGATCACATCCACCATGGCAGGCGCTTTAGTAAAGGCTCTCTACGATGAATCGCGAGCCGCGACAAGTGATCTGCACGTGAAGTTCGATGGGATCTTCACTGGCTGGACGTTAGGTGTCCAACCATCTATTGCAAATGATTTCTGGCATTTGATCAACAACAGGGTGGCATCCTGCTTGTGAGGGGCTACAAATCTGAGTTCTACCATAATTGATTTCCTGTGAACCCTCACGCACTCCAGCTGGCCATGGAGCAAGTCAAGGAGCGTCAGGCGCGCATGGTCTTGGTCTCAAGTGCTGAATCTGCAACCGGACAGGCTACAACCAGCCACCGTGTGTCATCTTAAGACAGCTCTGAAGACATGGGAGTGACGTGCTAAGTTGAAGCTTAGTGGGTCTCCGATGGTGTCAGCCTACATATCAGCTTGCCAGGGTTAAACATTGTTACGGACCACACATGGGTGATCAAGTGCTACGTCCACATCCTTGTCGTCTTCCGACCAAGATGATGGTATGTCTAAACAACTCAGACACTTTCCTTCTGAGGAAACAAATTACGCATCAAGCTCGGTGGCACTTGGTGGATCCCGAAATGGTTCCTCCAACTTCACTCTCAACTCATCGCAAGCGCCCCCAACCTGGTGCAGCCCAGAATCAACACCATGACCACCAGCAACCACCAGGCCGTACTGCCAGCCTGGTCCCCACTACGCCCACAGCTGAGAGCGCAGGTTCGGCTCTGAACAGAAAAATCAGCCCAATGCGAATCAAGCTGGCTGTGGGGGTGTTGGATTGACTCTCAAACCAAATGCAGCCACATGGGGGTGCAGGCCACATGAGTTAGGACTATGGTAAATCCTAACTTTCTGACAATGACACATTCTAACTGTCTAACTCATCATTACCTAGTAACCTAGTATGACTCCATTTGGGAGAAGGTGAGTTGGGACCTGTGTGAGGTCACCATATAATTAGATCTTTGAGCATACAACATGGTTTGCTACAGAAGAGATGCTTCTCAACAAGTGAGGAGTTCAAGAACGAGTCACACTGCTGCACACGCATGACCAGCGCCTTCCTTCCACTTCATGACTCGGTGATTCTGGTAGTCCGCGATGTAGATGGTGGAATCCTCTCCCAACCAAGACATATGCCCAAACCAAGACAGGTACCTCACTTCATCCAAAGTCCTGGTTTACGTTTTTGCCATAGTTCTTGACACCCAAGAGCTCGAAATAGGAGGTGAAGACATGAAAAACATGATGTGGCTGTGGGTGCTCCTCAGTGACATGCAGGCCAACTGGATGTTGGAGTTGATCACAGCCTTAGGTCATTGTCACGGTGGTCCTCTCTTGTACCTTCCCCCTTTCTGGGGCCGCATGGATTGAGCCAGGTGAAAACCACCATCTTGAAAACCCTAAATCCTGTAGTGCTTAATGCAAGCAAATGATCATCTTCGCCACCTTGGAGAAGAATGATACCACACAACAACACCAAAAAAATCCACCTCAGACTCCCAGACTCCCAGACTCCTCTCTCTTCTTTCCGATCTTTGTTTTTTGGAGTTCCAGCACCCGTCAGTCACTCTCCTCAAGATGAGCGTCCTCTCGACCAGTCGAGCACCCTCCGAGCACCCCGGACGCGATCCCTTCCCATGGCCGCCCGCCACGGTCACCCCGCTCGTGGCGCCCGGGAGCCACCTGAGGGGCGAGGGCCGTAGCGGCCGTGGGCGCTTTGGGGCATCCGGAGAATCGAACGCCAAAAGAATGGCAAGGGGGATGAGCGCCTGAACATGGGACGATGAGCACAGGATGTGTTTTTGAACTTTCAAAGGCTTTTCCTTGGAAAGAGATGGAACAAGTGTGCAGCATTGGTCGAACATTGATGGAACTTGGTCGCAGAGAACTGGTGCCTGATTTTCTGACGGATCGGTTTACATATCAGAGTCGCTGCCCATGACATCCTACGACATTCGATGAAATCGACGCAGACGTAGCCGCTCGTCTCCGCTGGCTCTTCCTCGAAGATTCGATCAGCACCGCTGCACATCGATCAGCACGGCTGTCAGACACTCTGAGGATTCAGACTTCTGGATGCGGTTGTTCCCGCTGTCCGACACATACAAAACACCTGCGGGACGAGCGCGGGAAAGCTCCGCTGCTGGAGAAGACCCGCCCATCTTTAAAAAGTCCGTGAACAGGGGGACAACACCAAAGCCATCCGATTCAAAGCTCACGCACCAACATCACCAACATCAACCGTTCATTGCTCCCTCGGCTTTACAGAAACAGTGGATCCTTGCCAGGTTTGATCGATGATCAATGATGGCCAGTGCCATCGACTCCAAGACCCCCTTTCCCAGAAAAGAGGCATCAACCCAAGAGGAAAGGAAAAAGGGATTTGGTCAGTTGCAATAGCGAAACAACCACCCAAGTATTTGTCAGGATCCCTGGTCATCTCAGAGTCGTCTCCAGTCATGAATCGATGTGATGATTCTTCTGCTATGGATAAACGACTTCACGAAGATCTCATTGGGTGTTCTCTCTCTCTCTCTCTATCTCTCTCACTTCAGTTTTGGACCACCCAGAGCTGCCAGGTCACGAGATTGAACGGTTCAAAATCAAACAGCTATTATATAAATGGACTGGCTCTGTAGCCATCTGCCCTGCACCCTGGTCGCCCAAACACCCCAGGCCATCTTTGGTGACGAAGATGTCCTCGGCATCCTCACCAGCACCAGCAGTTGGAACCACGCGGAAGCAAGGCAATCCACAAACATGGTGAGGCAAAGACCGCGCATGTAACGTGTCAAAGTGAAGCCAAGCAATGCAAAACCGTTGATCCATCACCCTCCCTCAGTCGGTTCGTCAGGCTTCCCCTTCTTCACTCCAAACACACGCACGGGCCCGGGTGGGCGCCTCCAGTTGCGAGGCGCCATCGCCGGACTCCGGCCCACCAGCCACCGGCACCGTCATGCCCTGGTAGTACCTCCATCGACCCGCGGAGAGACCGGTGGCTTTGGGAGACGGTTGGCCTGTTTCCTTCGTCTCCAGTGGAGTCCAGCGTTCCGGAAGGATGTGACTCGATGGGGAAGATTGGGGTGTCCATCCCGCCGTTGTGAAGCCTCAAAACCAACCCTTGACAAGGAACCCCGCGTCTACATAGGCGCAAGCAACTTGCGCTTTCTTGGATCGCCGTGCCTCTGCACGCGTGAGCCGCCCTCATCGATGAAGTAGATGGAGCCATCAGTGCCTGCGTTTCGGCGGTCATCTTATTTGGCAACCGGGCCACCTCAGTAGGTCACCGACAGTAAGCTAGTCAACCAAGCCAAAGCGGCACAGTCAAACATGAGCTTTACTCTTTGGACTTGTTGCGTGCGGCTGCATCTGTTCGCAAGCGCCGGCAAGCGGTGGCAAGCAGCAAAAAAGAAGTGCAAGGTAAGAGCCCAATGCAAGCCCATTCTTAGATTGGATTACCATCTTGGATTGGATCAGGTAAACCCCGGAAAACGATGAATCACATCACGTCTCCCCACCCGGGCCTATGTACAATGCGCGGGTTCCCACGTCCAACGAAAGGACCCCGTCGCCCACAACCTCCCCCACACCGTCGCGGATCCTGCCAACCAGTGGACCGGGTGAGGAAGCTACACATGGGGGACATCGTGCCACCCAAATGACAGCTCGTAAGAATGCAACCCACGAAAATGAAGGATGCTTCTCTTCAACGTGGTCCCCCCAAAACGTGGTCCTCTTATGTCCTCTTAGACTGATGCACGTGAATTTAGAGACTCTCGACTCTCTACGCTCCAGGCGTGGTGAAAGCCACCTGGAGGCTGCTCAGGCACAGTTGTCTCATATTGGCTGCTAATAGGCAATCGTTCCACAAGTTCCACCGCAGCCCATCGCGGCGTTTCTCGCGGCGTCACTCGCGGTCGTCTCCTCACGATGCGTCCGTGCTGTCCATCCAAGACCTAGGAGGCTCATTTGGTCAACGAGGCCAGTGGATCGTTGAGGGAAAGCATGAACAGACTACAGTAGGTGAACAGACTACGTGTTAACGAGGTTAATCACCAGCAAAATGCTCTCAATTTCAGTTGCTTCTGGGTGTTCGTTTTGAGACTTGGTTCCTCCAAAACGACATGAATTCAGTCCCGTGATCCACCAAAACGGAGTCCGTTTCAGCCGTTCCATTGGCGCCCTGCAAACAAATCGCCATTGGCGTCAATGGCAATGTCAATGATGTCCTTAGGACGCCCAATCCGTGCGGACTCGCGCAACGACTCGACCAAGAGATTTCAATCAGAAGAGTTGGTCAAAGCATCAAACCTGGTAGTTCCAAACTCTTCCTGCACAACAGATCTTGTGCGGTGGGATCGAACATCCGGTTTCAGGTGTCATTCGCGCCTAGGCGGGCAGGTTAGGCGCCTAGCCTGGCGCCTCGCGCCAAACAGCGGGTCATTGGCCGAAAACCTGACTGAACCGGATGTGGGACCTTCATGCACCCTCGTTAAGGACACACCTGTTTTGTTGTATATTGCGATTTTACTCTCTGAAATCGAAGATTCTTCCTGGACTACCATCCCGACCGCACCATTTGGCTAAGGCCCAACACAACGACGCGCGCGCCCCAAAACGCACGCACGCCCCGCCGCAGCGTCTCTCGCCCCAAAACGCACTCCCCCCGGAACGAAGTCTCCGCCCGAGCGGCGGAAAAGTCATTCACACCGTTCAGCCTCAGCTCCCGCGTGGCTCCCGCGGCGTGGGGTCGTCGGGATCCGGGTCGGGATCCATGGATCCATATTGCGGGTGGGAGTGGTCGAGTCCGCTTGCTCGGTGCCCGGAGCTGGTGTCAAAGCACGTCCACTTTCACTCACCAGGGTACCATCAAAATAGAAGTGAGTGAGCTGAAAGCCAGCAGTTCCAGCCGGCTTGAACGGGAGGCGATGGGAACTCTGTTGTAACGTCATGGGATGACATCGATGTAGCTTGTAACGTCTGCCGCCAGTCACCTCGTCTGATCGAAGACCTCGTCAGTTGCCCAAAACTCTCTCCGAGTCCTTTACAGATCTTCATCAAGCGGCAAAAGGCTAAAGGCCCTTTTGGGCATGCGTTCCCCTGTGAGAAAAAGGTTCAAGGATTTTCGGCTTGATGGCAGGATCTCTATCCTGCCCTCTGTGAATCAACAGGGCTCCGGGTTGAACGGAATCTGCGAGCCTTGCTGTTGAAGAGTCAAGGACCGTCAAGGAGCTGGTTCCTTAACAATTGACCATTAAGTTGAGCCTGTTTAGCCCACAAGAGAATTGTTTTTGCTTTGTAGGATCAACCACTTTTTGCCGGCCGGCGTTATTAAAGCTAATACAGGTGAGGGGGTCTATGTACCAAACTGCCAACTCCCAGGATGCTTATTGATTCCAATCCTCTCCCAGTTCAAACGTCCCTGTGCATCCGGACGTGCTGCCAGTGCCCACCACCACACGTCCAGATAAGGCTCCCAAGGGCCACTGGAGCAGCGAAAACCGGTCACCAACACAACAATGCAAGAAGAAAAATTGATTCAAGTCCAACATCGCTGTTGCATTTGCTTGGGGTCCCTTCTTTTCACTGATAGGCTTGTCGTTAGGCTGTTTGGTTGCAACCTCAATTGCCTGCTTCACTGTTGTTCTCTGTTCATGCGAGAAAGGAAGAAACCTCTACCAACAGGAATGAAGTTGAAGTAGATCACCAAAAACACCAAAGTGAAGGCGAGAAAGAAAGAGAGAGAGAGAGAGACTCACTTTTGGATCCTTTTGATAGATGCATAACAGTCAAAAAACCCTGGAATCCTTTACATCGCTCAGTCTATTCTGTTTGTGCTCCTTTTGCACTGTAGTGAAGAAGCATTTAGAGAAGAAGCATCCCCCCAATTGTCAGTCTCTCCTGGTTTTGTGGGATTCCTGCCCCCAGTTGCAGCAAATTCCTGCGACCACCGACTGCCACCACCATGCAACAGCTCAAGAACATCTTCCTTGTGAAGCCCAGGCAAACACTACCGTTCAAACCTGCCAGAATGGGTTGCTATTAGCTTAGAACTCCGACGAAAATGTACAGTAGCTGCAGTCCATCGCGGCAGTCACTCTGCCTGAAGCACGCAGCAAGGCTCCCGCCCTTAGCAGCTGCGGAAGATAGTTGCATCCCCCGCGGTCCAAACACTACAATCATCTCCCAGGGGATTACGCTCCTTTTTTATCCTTTTTTACTGATTCAAATGCGTAAATCTCATGGAAAGGATCAGGGTTGAACTATGGCAACAATACAAAACGAAAAGGCCAACTGAGGCAAAATCTTTAATCGTCAATCGTCTCTGTGCTACAGGCACAGAGAGGATTAATCAAAAGGTAGATGGTTCGACCAACATCTTACTGATTAGGCCTTCCCTAAACTGCTTTCAGCCAGAGTTTCCTCAAAGGGTTGGTCTTAACCATTCAGCGAATCCTGGAAACCCCAAACACGGTTGAAGTTCTCATCCTTCCTACTGAAGGAATACCAACGCGTTTGGTGAAAACTTCAACACCGGTTTCAAGTTCTTACAGGACCCACTCGGGATGCGGGCCATTAGGTTCATTCAATACCAACAACACAAACAAACAGAGTGTCTATCTATGAATCTTTAGGGTGAGGCGACCAGGGCCTCTCGTGAGGTTGCAGAAAGGCCGTAAAGTTCAGTGGTGGTTCCCCCACCTGCCACTGCCTGGGAGGCCCTGGCCATCGATGATGTAGAGCGCCTGGTCGTGGATGTGCACCGCCCAGGGCTCCAGTTCGCCCTCAGGTCGGCGCTGCTTCTTCACCGTAGGAAGCTGCGGGAAAGGGAAAAGAAGTTCACCAAAAAATCGTTTAAGGGTAAGAGATGAGCACCTGGAAAGAAGGAGTTTACACCGGTGGTTACGAGTCATCATGAATATCGTGTTCCATAAGCCAAAATGCAAGCGCGTTTTCTCTCGGAAATCTTCAAACTCAAGAAGCTCCTTGCACAAGCACCCACTGAGACTTGAACTAATTGGTGCGAATAGTAACAAACATAATAATCACAATAGTAATATTATTTATATATGTTTTAATACCTATTTTATATCATCCAATTGAAAGGGCTCTCAACCCCGACTGGTTGCCACGTTTTAGCCACCACTCGCCTCGCCGTACTGCCCGCTGCGCTCGGCGATGACCATCCCGCCCCGCAGGGAGCAGCCGAAATCCGCCCACCTGGGGAGAAGCCATGGCGGACAGCTGAGTTGGAGGACCACCAGGATCCCTCTCATTGAAGCTTACGCAGCTACGACCGTCGACCCAAGCAGCGAAAGCCCAACAATAATCCAATGCAGGTGACACTCCATACCAGGCAGCATGCTAGCACACTTCCCTTCACTGGCTCATCTGCCCACACCTGATCCCCTCACCCAGGCCCTTGCCAATAGGGGTAAGAGTTCCGCAACTTCACGGCTTTCATGTAGGATGCCTGCAGGAAAATGGAGGATCACCCCTCGAAAACTCTGCCTCGGCAAGAACACCGCATATATATATATATATATAGAGCTGTTCCATACATGATTTTTAGGCGCAAAGCCCTCAAAAAAATATTTGGCAGGGCTACAGTAATTGATTTAAATACAACAGAAGCAGACTCTTGTTTGAGCACTAGAATGCTTGGATCATGCACACATGCCACAAGGCCCCTGTCTGAAGCACCGTTTTCGTCAGCCGCGAATAGGTGCAGGTAGCAGACCTGCCATACCTGGCATACCTGCCATACCTGGCATACCTGCCATACCTGGCATACCTGGCATACCTGGCATACCTGGCATACATGGCATACCTGGCATACCTGGCATACCTGGCATACGTGGTGGCAGACCTTGCCTCACTGGAATCACTGGAACAAATTCAGCTTCGTCCTCCATCTGAGCCGGGACCCTCTGAGCCGGGCGCACCCTCAGAGCACAGGCAACTTGCAGGAGAATATCTGGGTCAGCCTTGCGAATCTCTGCCAGGTCCTGAGCCATGGCGGCAGCTTTTGGGTGAAACCACATGTTTCAATTCGCGGAGACCACTGAGAATGCAGCCAAATGTCCAATGATTACAACACCCACACTTGAAACACCTTCCTGCTTCCTCAGCAAATTTGCAGTGCTCTACGCATCTCGTCTCCATCTGGCTTAACACAGCTGAATCAGCTGAGCTGAACATTACTGAACACTTTGGAGGGTATAGTCCCACTTTGTGCTTCCCAGCCTTGTCAGTGCAATTCGTGGCCAAGCCCTCCAAACAACGCTTCGACTGGGCTTTCAGGTTATGCTTGTGTGCTTGGATGAGGCGTCGCGCTGTCACAGGCAGCTCAGCTAATTTCTTC
>CAXIVM010000907.1:2500-14446 GCA_964035705.1 Porites rus
CTACCTACTACCTACTACTACTACCTACTACTACCTACTACTACCTACTACTACCTACTACTACTACTACTACTACTACTACTACTACTACTACTACTACTACTACTACTACTACTACTACTACTACTACTACTACTACTACTACTACTACTACTACTACTACTACTACTACTACTACCTACTACCTACTACTTCCCTTCTACTACCTACTACTACCTACTACGACCTACTATACTACGACCTACTACGACCTACTACTACCTACTACTACCTACTATACTACGACCTACTACGACCTACTACTACCTACTACTACCTACTACTACCTACTACTACCTACTACAACCTACTACTACCTACTACTACCTACTACTACCTACTACTACCTACTACTACCTACTACTACTACTACTACTACTACTACTACTACTAACTACTATACTACTACTACTACTACTACTACTACTACTACTACTACTACTACTACCTACTACCTACTACCTACTACCTACTACCTACTACCTACTACCTACTACCTGCTACCTGCTACCTACTACCTACTACCTACTACCTACTACTACCTACTACTACCTACTACTACCTACTACCTACTACTACCTACTACCTACTACTACTACCTACTACTACTACCTACTACTACTACCTACTACTACTACCTACTACTACCTACTACTACCTACTACTACCTACTACCTACTACTACTACCTACTACTACTACCTACTACTACTACCTACTACTACCCACTACCTACTACTACCTACTACCTACTACTACCTACTACCTACTACCTACTACTACCTACTACTACTACCTACTACCTACTACTACTACTACTACTACTACTACTACTACTACTACTACTACTACTACTACTACTACTACTACTACTACTACTACTACCTACTACTACTACTACTACTACTACTACTACTACTACTACTACTACTACTACTACTACTACTACTACTACTACTACTACTACTACTACTACTTACTACCTACTACCTACTACCTACTAGCTACTAGCTACTACCTACTACCTACTACCTACTACCGACTACCGACTACCGACTACCGACTACCTACTACCTACTACCTACTACCTACTACCACCTACCACCTACCACCTACCACTACCTACCACTACCTACTACTACCTAGTACTACCTACTACTACCCACTACTACCTACTATATACTACTATATACTACCTACTACTACTACTACTACCTACTACTACCTACTACTACCTACTACCTAATACTACTACCTACTACCCTACCTACTACCTACTACCTACTACCACCTACCACCTACCACCTACCACTACCTACCACTACCTACTACTACCTAGTACTACCTACTACTACCCACTACTACCTACTACCTACTACCTACTACCTACTACCTACTACTACCTACTATATACTACCTACTACTACCTACTACTACCTACTACCTACTACTACTACCTACTACTACCTACTACTACCTACTACTACCTACTACTACCTACTACTACCTACTACTACCTACTACTATTTACTACTACTACTACTACTACTACTACTACTACTACTACTACTACTACTACTACCACTACTACTACTACTACTATTAACCACTAACTACTAACTACTACCTACTACCTACTACCGACTACCTACTACCTACCACCTGCCACCTACTGCCTACTACCTACTACCACCTACCACCTACCACTGCCTACCACTACCTACCACTACCTACTACTACCTACTACTACCTACTATATACTACTATATACTACCTACTACTACCTACTACTACCTACTACTACCTACTACTACCTACTACTACCTACTACTACCTCCTACTACCTGCTACTACCTGCTACTACCTACTACTACCTACTACTACCTACTACTACCCACTACTACCCACTACTACTACTACTACTACGACTACTACTAGTAGTAGTACTAGTACTACTACTACTACTACTACTACTACTACTACTACTACTACTACTACCTACTACCTACTACCTACTACCTACTACCTACTACCTACTACCTACTACCTACTACCTACTACCTACTACCTACTACCTACTACCTACTACCACCTACCACCTACCACCTACCACCTACCTACTACTACCTACTACTACCTACTACTACCTACTACTACCTACTACTACCTACTATATACTACCTACTACTACCTACTACTACCTACTACTACCCACTACTACCTACTACTGCTTACTACTACCTACTACTACCAACTACTACCTACTACTACCTACTACTACCTACTACTACCTACCTACCTACCTACCTGCCTACCTACCTACCTACCTACCTCCCTACCTACCTACCTCCCTCCCTCCCTACCTACCTGCCTGCCTGCCTGCCTACCTACCTACTACTACTACCTACTACTACTACCCAGTCAGCTCTAGCTTTCGTTAGCTCTCACTCCAGTGAGCTCTAGCTTTAGTCAGCTCTAACTCCAGTCAGCTCTACCTTTAGTTTGCCCTAACTTCAGTCAGCTCTAGCTTTAGTTAGCTGTAGTTTCAGTCAGCTCTTCAACATACATTCTAGAGAAAATCTCGTACAAAATGCTTTTTTCAACAGCTCTAGCTCTAATTACCTCTAGTTCCAGTTAACTCTTCAACATGCATTTTGGAAGGACGTCTCGTACAAAATGCGTTTTTCAACAGCTCTAGCTCTAGTTAATTAGCTCCAGTTCCAGTCAGCTCTTCAACATGCATTTTGGAAGGGAGTCTCCCAGAATGGCTTCGTTTTGCAGGTGTTCAACATGCACTTTGGAAGGAAGTCTCATACAAAATGCGTTTTCGAGAGATAGCGCACGCACGAAATGCTGTGTTTTTCAATACAAAGGGTGACTCCGAACCTGTCAAGTCAAGCTCTGCGGAACGGTTGTTGCGGAACGTCCTCGCGTCATTCTCGGATCATGCTCGGATCATGTTCGAATCGTCCCTCCATTGTAACTAGAGTTTTCACTTGCTTCTTGTGTGCTGTTTTGCAACTCCTGGATGGTTTCCGCACTGTAAATGTGACTGCAAGTGTTGCTGGTGGGTGGGCTGTCGCTGGAATTTCATTGCGGTTTGCAGTTTCAGGATCGTTCCCGCAATGTAAATGGCACTTTCATGTCCGGTTGGATCATGTCTTCCAGTTACATTTTTGGAGGAAGTCTCGCAGAATGGTTTCGTTTTGCTGGCGTTCACAACGTGCACTTTGGAAGGAAGTCTCGTACGAAATGAAGTGTTTTTCAATACAAAGGGTGACTCCGAACCTGTCAAGTCAAGCTCTGCGGAACGGTTGTTGCGGAACGTCCTCGCGTCATTCTCGGATCATGCTCGGATCATGTTCGAATCGTCCCTCCATTGTAACTAGAGTTTTCACTTGTTTCTCGTGTACGTGCTGTTGATGGAACTCCATTGCGTTTTGCACTCCTGGATGGTTTCCGCACTGTAAATGTGACTGCAAGTGTTGCTGGTGGATGAGCTGTCGCTGGAATTTCATTGCGGTTTGCAGTTTCAGGATGGCTCCCGCAATGTAAATGGCACTTTCATGTCTGGTTGGATCATGTCTTCCAGTTACATTTTTGGAGCAAGTCTCGCAGAATTTCTTCGTTTTGCTGGTGTGCAACATGCATTTTGGACGTACAAAATGCGTACTTCTGTGTTACGGACTTTCATCAGCTCTAGCTCTAGTCAGCTCTAGTTCCAGTCAGCTCTCTAGCTCTAGGTCGCTCTAGCTCTAGTCAGCTTTAGCTCCAGTTAGCTAAAGCGGTTTGGAAGGATGTCTCGTACATTCCGAGTGTGCAAGTAACATTCCGAGTGCAAGTTGTGGACCTGGCTGTCAGATAGTGAGTTTCCTTCCAGAGGAGCCTTCTACATTCCGCGGCTGTTTGGTTGCTTTACGTCGAAAACAACACTGGCTGCAGATGATTTGCTTTGTTAACAGGTCAGTTTGTACTTACGGTTTAAGTTTTTGGCGCAGTTCATACTTACAGTCTTTGGTTGCATTCATTGTTAAGACTCTGGTTGCGCATGTATGACAGGTTGTACACGCAAGTTCGGAGTCCTGTGTAACTGCATTCACTCCGACGTGCGGTGGTGTGACCCGCATACACAGTGCCAGAGCGACTACGCCGTTGTGGGCTGCTTGCATGACGCCATCGTTGCGGGCCGGGAAGAAAGGGGGTCCGCAGGGCATGTGCGAAGGGACACTCCTATTACTATAGGTCAAATTGTTTTTATAGGAAACTTCCGCCGCCGGCTTGCCCGGGTACTGCTTGTAGAAAAATGTCTTGGTGATTTGTTAGAGTCAAAGGCGTGAAACAAACACGCTCCAACTCTCTTTGCCAGAACTTGCTCATTGGGCATCTCCATCTTTTCCTTGAAATCGCTCTGCTCCTCACACAAACCCAAACACACCACTGCCACCGTCACCGAGAGACCGGTTTGGACGCTGATCCAGAAAGAAGCCCGTCTTGTGACCATGCCACACATCGACCTGCAGACCGAACTCTGCTCCGGACTGACAACATACAGTCCAACTACGCAAACGAAAAGATTCAAAAGTCCCACATAGTCCCACTACTTCCTAGATTCCAGGTAGCCTTTTGAAGTCTTTGGAAGAGTCCTCCTCAACTTTCTCAAGTTGTCTTCCTCAAAGATGTCTTTCTCTTTCTTTCCGCTTTGTCTACGCCAAAGGTATGAATATTCATGTCAGCTGCCTCATAGAGTACTCCATTCTCCTCGAAGACGGATCTGTTCGGGGGAACCTCACCCCAAAGTGTCTCCTCGCTGTCTTTGCGAATCCTGAGATGAAAATGGCTGATCAAATTGCCAAGGCTTATATAGGCACATCAAAAGCCTACTAGGCCTGGCCTAGGTCACCGTTCACCAGTGGAGGCAAGTCCAAAACACCTGCTTCCATCTTGTGTGTGAATGCGGATTGCATCCAAGAGTCACTCCACTCAGAGCGTATCCTGGCAAAGCGCCACTCTTTGTGACGTGCCCAATGACTAACTGGAGTCTTAAACCTTTTTTGCCCCAGACGCATGGGGAAAATGCCTACCAACTCCGTGACCTCATGGGGTTCTCCAAGGAAGCTTGTGTGAAGATCTGAAAAATATAAAGTGAGGAAAAATCTAAAGGAGAAAAGTTGAGACGCAACCCGATGCAACCCTCTACACCCTTCTTATACCCTTTGTATCCGTCTTTCCACTATTCATCTTGTCCCTCAACGAGTTCTTCCTGCTCAATGTGGCCCTCCGCCCGTGGCCGCTCCAGAATCTGCGAAGGCATCAATGATGCTGGTGAGCCTTCTGAAAGCATCGAGGCTTGGCCAGAACGATGAATTCGCTTGCATGTTTGGCAGTCTACCTGATTCCAAAAGCACTCCAACAAACAGGTACAAACAAGCTGAAACTCCACTGGTGTTGCGGGCTTCTACTGACATGTCCTGATCCTGATCATGTTTCGGGCAGAAAACACATCCAGGAAACTCCTAAGAAAACTCCCATGGCATGTCAAAATGCCACTGACCAACCACTACAGGCATCTAATATGTCCCTTGCAATGAACCGCTAACACTACCTCTGTCTTTCTCGCCTGGGGCGCCAAAAGGCCTCGGCCCCTCGGCCATCGAAGCCGCACACGCCCAGCGAGCCATAGACGTCCAGGATGAGGCCGGGGGTCCCGTCGGCTTCCTCAGGGCCGTTCGTCGCGACGGCGAACGGTCGGACGGCGAACGGCCGCGTCACCGCGTCACCGCACCAGTATCGGTCATGCAGCGTTGGAAACGGTGGTGAAATTCGGTCCCTTGCTTTTTGACTTCGAGATGCAACAGCTGTCGGGCCTCGAAACCTCACCGAGTCCCGATCCACTTGAGGCGCGGGCTCCATGCAGCAGCCGTAGCCCAGTACAGCGTTTCTGTTCGAGTTCTTGTCGCTCTGCGGCCGCGTGGCGCACCAGGCTGGGTGCCCAAGCGCTGACATCTGGCGATGGGACCGTCACCCGGCATCGGAGATGGTAACAATGCCAGGAGCCCCTAGTAGCTTCTTGTTACTAGTAGCGATGCACTTGTTACTAGTAGCTTCTTGTTCCTAGTAGTACGGCCAGGAGCCCCTAGTAGCGTCCTTGCTCCTAGTAGCGATGCCAGCCCCTGGTAGCTTCTGAACAGGTCCAAGGAGGCGTTCTTCGGACGGGCCAAGTGGCGTTTTTAGGAATATGCTTGGCGGGGTCTAAGTGCTTCTTGTAGGCGTGCATCATGAGGGGTAGAGACACCATGAAGCTGAGAAGTGAATCGAAAAAGGGCTGGGAATTGAACCTGAAGTCTAAAGGCTTGAAATCGAGTTTAAACATAACTAAACCCTATTCTGCACCTGGCTCTGTTTCACGCTGTGCCTACTCCTTTCACTCAACAGATTCGCGCAGAACACATGTGTCTACATACGTGTATATATATAATATATGTTTTTTTTGCTAGAAGCTGTTGCTCCTCATGAATGGCCTCTTTGGCCAATTGTTTTTCCAACATCTGATAGCCAAGAAGCAAAGCACCCCCAAAATACCGCAACTGAATCACAAAGAAGAATTGTTGCATTTATGTATACTTATTGGAATCTCCTACCAGGTTGCAATCAAGAAGGACGACAAAACTGGGATTCGAATGCACCACCAGAGTTTTAACCGCCAAGGAAGTGGTTGAAAATTAGACACAAACTTCTGTGCATCCTTCCAAAGGGGATGATCAAATTTCACTAAAGCCCTGTGCAGATAGAGAACGCCGCCTATATTGATTATTCAAAATTAAACCCCTGGAATTAAACCTCTGGAAATAGCAACAGACAGAAGGGGTGTATATATATATATATATGAAGCTCTGGGCCTAAATTTGAATTTACACCGTGTTGAGCTCAAGATGCAGCCCTATTTGCGAAGAGACAAGGAAAGGGAGGGACGGAGGGAGGGAGGGAGGGGAGGGAGAGCGGGAGAGAGAGAGAGAGAGGCATCGCTCTTGATGAACAACGTACAATTTGTGGAGCTGAAAAAGAATCCGTGTAAGGCCGAGCAATGAAGGGGGTCACTCAGGAGCAACTACAGTATTATTTGCTCTCATGCCACTTAGACTTTCTCCAAGTCCAATGATTCTAGTTCAATGACACACCAAATTTGGCCTGGTCTCAGTTGATCTCCTGGCCACCACAGCAGGCGAACCTGGTTCGGTCATGAATCTATACAGCTGTCTTTCGCGCGGTGAAACGAATAGCTCTTCAGGATCATGTTGTTGACCCATCTCTCTCTCTCTCTCTCACCCAGCATCATGTCACACATCGGGTTGAGAAACATTTGGCGTGATATCTGGATCAGATACTGGATGATATTGTGAGATACATGAGAGGTGTCGCTTAGAAGGGTATCCCGGGCATAACTGTCTACACCCATGGGGTCGTAGGGTATCCTACATCTTGCCAAGATACACGCAAGGGTGAGTGGGGGTCGTAGAATCCGGATGCCAAGAGCTCTTTCTTCCAGAAGACATCCACAAGGCTTCCGGCTGGTATCCTTATTTGCAGTGCCCAGGAGCCGTTGTCAAAGCTTGGTATCTAGTGGCCCGAGCAAGAAATGGACTGAACTCAGAATCCTTCATTAATATCGAATTGAAGCAGGATTCTCTGCCTTTGTGGCCAACGAATGAGAACTGTCATGACATGATGTACAGCCGAAGACTACTACTTACTTCTGGTAATTTCTGCCGGGTACTCATGTGGGAATTCCAAGTGTGGCCAAGCTTCTCTGGCGTTCCCCGCAAGGCTCTGTCGAAGAGCCACGGATGCCTCCTTTTCACCGATTTCCTGAGGTCCTCCACAGCACAAGAGTTACGGGGAACGTCAGTGCCGAGAAGAGCCCAAGGGGATCATGTCATTGTCAGCGGAAGTTCTCCAAATGTCTATTACTTGACCATACGCGACAACTCATGACTCATGACCAACTATTAACTACTAACTATCAAAATGGTCCACTGCCCTCGAGAGGAGCACATGCTGACCCTGCTAACTGCGAGTGACTCGACGTCCATCGAGCTCTGAAGTGCTGTCCTTCGCAAGCCACACCTTTGTCACAAAGCAATGGAGGTGTCCCAAAGCCAGAGCCTGAGTGCATAGTGGAAAAAGACAGTTTGGATCAAAGTCATCCATAATCAAAGGGTCAAAACTGCGGAGAGCCTCAGATATCCTAAGTCATCTACATAGGTTGGACTGGACGAGTCAATATAGGAGGTCTAAGAGGTTTCTATTTCTTCTGACATGGCTCGCAACTTCGTCAACATGAAGTCGTCCTTTCTTTCCGCTCGTGACCAATTTCCACTGAGTCCACTTGTTTATGGTAAAGGCACCAGGAGCAAGAGCCATGGCGCACTCAGTCGGCACCCCCCCATGCCATGGATGCATCAAATGGAACCATATTCCACGTGGGGTGAACGATCTGACCTGGTCGACAGGACTGAGAAACCTGGTCGACAGGACTCGACCATCTCTGAAGTTTCAGAAGTTGAGAACTTAAGGTCTTTACATGTATTTGTTTGACAAATGCACTTTCATCTCTTTGCAAAGCCTCTGAGGGCTTGGGCTTACCATTCAAACAGCAAGGTGTCCAAGTCAGCTTCAAGACTAAGTGGGCAACGGAAATGCAGCCAGTGCAAGTGTCTCAAGAAAAAGGCTTAGTAGCTTATATAATCTTATATATAGATAATGATAGATAGTATGTCTGAGCTTCTCGAACTCGCTTTCTTGTCCGAGCAAAATGTTCTTGAGGACTCGCTTTCTTGTCCGAGCAAAAAGTGGTCGAGGACAGGAATAGAAGAAAACCCAAAACCCTCGTGCCCTGAATGCCAGTTGTCTCCTCGCACTTGTTGTAAACTTTGGGGAAGCCCAGCTCAGCAAGGTGCTTCACCACACTACCCGCACAAAAGAACGGGTCATAGATGCGCAGCTTCTTAGGGCTTTTGCCTTGAAGGGTCGTGTGTAGGATCAAAGAAAAGCTCTGCAAGAGCAACTTCCCCAGCACCAGAATGGCTTGAGAATATTCAACATGTTCCTCATCTTCGTCCAAGCGACTTAGCAGTGAAGCCTTGGCTATCAGGTGGCTATCAGTGATTGTTTGCCCAGTAGCTGCACATTACTTGGAAGATATCAATTAATTACAGTCAATGAATGAAATGTAGACCTACACAAAGAGCTTCTTCATTCCTTGTTAACTTGTTGAGATGTTCTCTCTTTACATCTCTTGGCCGCTACATGCACCGCAGCGGAAGTTTATCACTAGAGGTTCTGGGGAGGACACAGTTCACCAGCAGCAACAGCAAAGAAGAAAGACCACCGGAAAGGGTCACAATGCAAGGCTTTGACCTGACTAGCACGGCAGTGATCCACGAAAGGTTTGAAAGGGCAAGAACACATTCAAAACTGCTCAACAAAGGCCACTGGTCGATGAAACACAGATAGCAGCCAGCACCCGCCCAGTCCGACCAAAGACCCGCCAGTCCAATCAAGCCTTCGATTTTGCCCCAGGAAAGGGACGGAGTCTTCACCAGGGACAGTTCACAGGACTTCAGCACCTGCTCATCGCTACTTGAGACAGGAGGGGGTGAACGAAAGGTAGCAGGCAATCACAAGCAACCCTGGTAAAAGTCCATGACGGCGTGAACCGGCGCAGGGGGGATTTGATCCAGGGGGGGCCCCCCCCGACGAACAGAATCAACTCTTACAGGACCAAACTCAATGCACAATCCCAACTCCTGATTGTAATACATTTTTGCTAAAGCAAGGAGAACTCAGGTAGCTCAAGCTACCTTTCGTGATTTGTACGCCGTTCCACCGCCATAACCCAAAAAAAAATGCCACCGAAAACAGTCTGTGGCTGTGCTACTCCCTTAATTGTATGGGTTAAGGTCGACTTCACTGCAATTGAGCAGGCAGCAGGCTCTTCGAAGGCTCTGTTCGCATCGCTACTAGTAACAAGGGCATTACTGTGTGGCATTTCTACTAGTAACAAGATCTCCCCGGTCCTTTTTTGGTCATGATGGGAAGCCGTGCACTTCAACGCTCGCCGCGTCTCTACCACTGGCGAAAATCGTCACCCCACTCAGCATAGTGTTTTGCCGCTGCGTCCTGTCCACTGAACCATTCTCAGTCCTCTGCTAAACTGTTGCTCTATAGTGGCATCTGAAAAAAGACCATAGCATGAAATGTGAATGAGCCAAGCAAAGTATCTGTGTTCTTTCTCAGCCTTGACGTAGGCATTGTACACCAATGGAGTTGCCCTCAGATCTGTGGTCTGGGCACCTTTTGCCATCCTGCGAGAGCTTCCTTTCTTGGCAAGTGAGGGTGCGTTGTTCTATAGGTTTGGTCTCTAAGAATGCACAAATCAAGCGCACAAGCTGTTTCTGACCGTACGAATGGACAAAAAGACAAACACCTGCCTGATGCCTTCATGTGAAATGAACCGTGTCCTGTAGATGGTGTAGTAGTGCTTTCGTTCCAAGGTTGGTGCTGGAGGCGTTGGACAAACCTGCCAAATCAGGTCAGCCTAATGAATCCCAAATCCGCTGAGCAAGGCACCTCGGCGGATTCAATATCCTTGGAGTCTGAAGTTGAATGGGTTCGTCACTGTTCTCACCAAGCATAAAAAGCATCAGTTTCCGCATACTTCAGAGCCAAAAAGCCAAATGTGTTGGGAAAATACCAAACAAAAGGCAAGCTTTTAGGCCCATCCCCCACAGGTCCCCCCCAAACTACAGGTCCCCACATACCGGGGTCACGAACGCCCCGGTAGGTTGGTGGTTCCGATGCTAACCTCGCTCGCCTCGCCTCGCTGTAGTGGTTCCGATGGTGGCAGGAAGGTACCACATCGGCATACTGAACGGATCCCATCATCACGGGCGGGTTGAACTTGAAGACGCTGAAGTACGCGAGGCCCGTCGCCAGCCCGCACTCCAGGCCGTACCTGGTGAAACAGCATGCGGAGAAGGTGGGCGAGGAAAAGGAACCAGAAGGTGAAGGTCTGGTACTAAGCATGTGAGTTTCAAAAGACCAGATGTTCAGCATGTTCAGTTTGAAGGTTTGGTACGGTTTGCAAGATGTTCAGCATTCATTAGAACAGGGATCAGCCCGCAGTTAAAAAGGACATATGCCAAGCCGGTTCACGAGCCTTGTTTTAATTACTGGCGGGTACTCGCTTGCAAGCGGACACCCCCACAAAGAAAACAGTAATGAAAAATGTGCTTCGTTTGTACCACGAAGGTTGGTGTCAATTGGATCGGAAAAAATACAGTAGAAGTAGAAAACACACAATTGTTACCGTTTTTGCAGGGCCCTTGGTAAAAATAGATCCAGCTGAGGGACCCGGGCAAAGGCACGTTAAATACATAAGTCGAGTTCTTCCCTTTTGTATCGCAAATGTTAACATAACATAATCACATATGTTTGTTCAACGCTTTTCGGTGTAGTTCCCGGATTTCGGTAAGAAGGTTGCTTTTGACGTTTTATCGCTTTCTAGCAGAGGGGCCCAAGCAAAACGAAGAAAAACACACGACTTTACTTTACCGTGATTACTGCGGAAGTGCCTCACAGGAACCCCGATAACAGTGCTAAAACCAGCACGGGAAATGTGTTATAGGCGATCAAGGTTGTGGAGAATAGACAACAATATTAGCTTCAGACACGCTGCAGACCTTCCTTGTTGGAGAAGTAAGGCATGGGCGAGTTCATGGTCCTGGAAGCAGCAACTCACCCGAATGGGGCACATCTCTGGAGAGTTGTGACATGGAAACGGCAATACAAACATGAACAAGCCAGAAAACCGGCGTTCAGCGCTTTCAGGATGTCTATAGATGTTTTTAGG
>CAXIVM010000908.1:0-16000 GCA_964035705.1 Porites rus
TATCTATCTATTTATCTTTGGCTATTTACATATGTCTATCCAATGGCCATTTGTTTTGCTGGAGGTGTTTCGCCAAAGCTGGTGGATGAGACTCTACGGCGGCTTCACATGTAAAAGGACAAAGGCATGGAGCAATAGCAGGTGGGTCTTTAACCTTGGCATGGGGAAGATGTCCCGTGCGATCCGGGATTCTGTTACAGATCGTTTGGCTGTTTCTACGACATGTGCGAAGACGGGACGCCGGGGCTACCATGGATCCAAAAAGCTCAAAAACAGCCAGTTTCTTGACTCGAGTTGTTCTATGTGCACGTGCGTAGGCATTTGCATAAAAGGCATGTCATTGAATCATATATATATATATATTATATATAATCGCCTCTCGGCCTCAGGGTCTATCCAGCAGCTTTTGGAATGAAGCTGGCAATGATATATCCTGCCCTGGTTGAAGACCTGGTTCGTTCCTGCCCTCTGGAGGCTCTGCTGCCAATTTTCCGCTCAGCCTCCGACCATGAAAAAGGGTACCATTCCAACTCCATGAAAAAAGCTCCTCCAACTACATGTGACCCCCCCCCTAGAAGGACTTGGGGGTGGTGCTTTTTTCATGGTTGAGTTTGAGCGGATCACCTGTACGGACTTGAGTTGGGGTTCAGGTTGGGTGTTTGGAATCTTCAAGGGCGCTCGCTGTGTGTAGCACCGATCTGTTGAGGAACCTTCAACCGATGAAGAGGTGGTGGACGACATGATGGCAGAAGCCAATTGGCACCTGCATTTTGCAGACCTTTGGAACGATGCCCATATGGGTGATCTTTGTTTGTACCTCCTCAAAAAGATTCCCACGAGCAAGACTCCTGACCATGTACAAACTTTGGTCACGGCAATGCCATGGGAAGACTTTTGGTCTGAACCAATGCCTGGACAACCTAGCACCTAGCTAGATCGGGCTGTTTGTAGGGGAAACGTTCATGCACAGCATGTAAAAAGGGCTATGTGGTCAACTTCTCGCACTTCTCGCAGTTTCCGCAGTTTTCTCGCACTTTTCGCTCTTTCCTCGCACTTTTCGCACTTTTTGAGCTTATTTTAATGTTTTCAAAAAAATGCCACCGGGGCGTACAGTGGCATAAATATCCGTAAAGTTGCATAAATATCCGTACGTTTCGTATGGGTCTAGTTTTCGCACTTTTGCTGACATTTTGAAAGAGTGGCTTCGTGTGTGAGACTGGTCCCAAAAAGCTCAAACCGCCGATGGTTGTTTGCGCCATGTCAACGCGTGACACTTTGTCAGCGGCAGGATCCTTTCTTAAGGACCAAGGCCTCCAAGTGAAGACCGAGAATGACTTGGTTGAACTGATTGAGGCATGGAGCCCATGATGTGTGTTCAGAAGCAATTTCAACAAGTTGCCCACCATATTGCACCTTATAGTGTCCCCGGGCCCCAACTGTAGAAAAACAAACAACTTGTTGAAATAGCTTGAGCTGCCTCAACTCGGTATCTCATTTGTGGTGTGTGTTGAACGCTCCAAGCAGCTAAGCTGTTCAGGTGGCCAAGAATCAATTATCATCTTTGATGAACAAGTCCAAATCAGTGGAGGTGCTAGAGGTCAATTTGGCTCCGCCCGTTGTTCCTGCTGCGGAACCATTTGGGGAGGAACCAGTCCCGGAGGAACCATGGGATATGGAGACCGTGCCAGCTACTGATGCTGAGATGCTGGAACGCTTGACGGCTGGTGTTCGTGGTGTTTCATTGGACCCCGAGGTGAAGCTTGATGGTGGATCCCCGAAGAAGTCAAACCCGGTGGAACCTTTCAAGAACTCCGCAGCTCACGATCGGGATTCCAAAGTCCCTACAGGGATACTAGATGAACCCATCTTTAGCGCTTCTGTGACCTCTGTGCCCAGCTCTTCTGAGACACAGCCTGACACAGAGTCTGGTGGAGAAGCTGAACCCTCCGCGACTGAAGACCCCTACTCCTTTATTGGTGACTGACGATCAGCACTTGATTGATGACGATCAGCAGGTGGACCAGGCCAGTTGGAAATGTTTAAATAAACATACATGTGATATTCTTTTATCATATCGTTGGCTACTCTTTTAGCAAGCCTCATTTTTTGGTGATGCTTTTCTGCTTAAACAAAACGCTCGAAAAGACAAAAAATCTCCTGTGCCCCAGCTCGAATCGCAACGGACACGGATAGCCTTCATCTGGAAGATGACAATGGCCAGAAACGTACCGACCTCAAGTATCCGATCGAACTGCTGGCAGGATGCCATCGACGCTGAGCGGGCTTCAATGGTGGATGCTCTTAGGGGCCTTCTTGAATCTTGCGATCATCACCACTGGATAAGGCTGCTCGCGTGTGTTTTGAACTAATTCCTAGAGATGAAATTTGAATGGACTTCGAAAAAACATCAATTGGGATTTGGATCGACCCATGTTTGTGATCGAGGCCCTAAATTTGGATTCATGTTTTTCGTACATGGCTAGCAATTGTCCAGGAAAAAGCGCGAGCAGCGGCCCTAGCTCAGCTACGCCGCATCTGCCTTCCGAAAGGTGGCAGTGGGCAGCTCGATGTGCCCAAAGCCATCAGCGACAAATTTAGGAACTTTTGAACACTTTGATGAATGAATGTGGCGGTGACAAGGCCTGGTGCTGTAATGTCTTGCAGTGGGCAGGCGCAGGTACACGTGCAGCTGTACGCTTTAGAATCGGCGCTGAAACCATTTGCTAGGCCGCTTTCGTGAAGCTAGTGACCAAGCGCCACAAGCGCAGTCGCAAGGGCACGTTCCGGGTGAAAGCGGGATTTTACACCCCGGCACAAATGAAGGACACTCTGAACTATACTCCGCGCTGGCCTCAGCCACAAATCGTTCCAATATGTTCCAAACAGATTGCGCCTGTGTGCGCTGGTTGTGGTGGTGCCCATGTTGTGCGCAAATATCTTTCATGATATCCACACGCACTCACGCGCATGCTCTGCAGGCAGCGGATCGCGGCCATTGTGAAGTATTGTTCTGCCCAACACCGCAAGCACGACCATCGTGAGAAGGACAAATACGAAAAGGGTTTGTGGAAATACTGGGTGGAGGAAAACATGTTGGCCGAGTTTGAGGCTTGTTCAGAAGATGAATCCATTGAGGAATCCACAAATGTTAGCCGTGGCAAAGTTGCTCGCAAGGGGGGCACGCCTGTGAAACTGCCTACCCTGACTCGAAGGGCTGAGGCTGCAGCGGCTTCTGATCAGGAGTCTGATGACCCCTCGGAGCCAGGAACCCCGAAGTCCTCAAGGACATCGAAAACACGGAGGACTTCTACAGCCAGTCGCCAGAGGTCCAACGATCAACGTGACGAGGAGGACTGTTTTTTAAACACAGTCCACACCAACTAACTCAATGCCAATTGCAGTTTTCATCTATTTGGACCTGACCCTAACCCCTTTCAAAAGGTATTGTATACCGCTTCTATGTTTTTGGAGATCGCTACATGACAATGGGGGCTGGGCTGGAGGTGGACAGTCGTGCTTGCAGTTCCCGTTCAAGAGCCCACACCTTGACCCACTGAGTGTGAGGACCCGGACGAGACCTTGCCCGCCTTGGAGGAGTTGCTCAAAGAGCAGTCCAAGCTCCACGAGATTGAGAAGCGATTGGTTAAGGCCATGCTCATTAAGCCATCCCGAACATGCGCATGAAACACCCGGAAAGGCAAACAATTAAGAGATATGTGTGCAAAGTGTGTGCGCAGTACACCGAAATCTTGGGCGCACGGCCACAGGATGTCTCCGGTCCAGATGCCACAAAGCAGTGGCCTTGATTTGGCCAGCCGTTCATCACCAATTTTCTGATTGTTTTTGACTCTCCTTTAGCCAAACTAGGAATTTGGCAGTTGTTGTGTTGCTCAGGGCCCTTGAAGGCATCCGAAAGCACAAGACCTTGTTGCTGAAGCTTCACGACGAGCTTGCTGAGATCAAGACGGACATCGATTCACAGCGTGCTCAACCTTCGGAAGAGCCATGCACTCAATGAAGGGGTGAGCAATTCCGATTCCAATACTGTATGCAAGGTGTCCAGAAAACATTGCTGGATGGACGAAAAGCCGTTCATTTCGGACACCTCACTGATGTATACGCCTGTTTGGCAAGTCAGCTGTAGAATACATATACTTATGCTGAGGACCATGAAGAAGTTGAGTGGCAAGTTCATCGAAGTTGAGAAATCGTCGTAGCCACAGCGCGAACGACTGGTCACAAAATATAAAACGGCCCGACTCTTCCAACTTGCCTGAGGGTGGGTCGAGCCGCTGTCGAAGCCAACAAGGTCAAGAAGCCTTGACCTGAGAGTTTGTGTCAATGAACAAGGTTCCAGTGCAATGAACTTACAACTCCAAGTACACAACTCATTCAACTCTGTCGTGCGCGTGCGCGCACCCTGTCCCATGCAGGACCGTCCTGAAGGGCGTGAAGCCCTCTGGCAAGATGCCCAAGTCCAAGGCGAAGGCCAAGGCGAAGGAGGATGACAACGCTGCCGATCCTGCAGTCCAGCGACGTGTGACCGGTAAGTCGAAGGATAAGAAGTGAGCTTTGATGGGATCTGGGTTCTGGGGTTAATTGCGAAGTGTCCTGACGGGTGTTGTGTCCCTCAATTGTAAGATCTCAAGTGTTGATGGATCACTGAGCAAATGATATATCCTGCCGTGGCACTTCCATTTAGATACCGATGCTGATCATCGGTGTGGGCTGACACTAGCTAAACATTGTGCTTGGAGGGCGAACCGACAAAAAGGACCCAACCCTGAACTCTTGCAAGTCTGCAGTGCCAGCGCACGCAAGGATCTTGAGACTCCAACTCTTTGCCACTGTCCGGCCTTCAGGCGTCGCTTCATCAAGTTTTTCTTCCAAACCTGCTGGTTTGAGCTCGGTAGCAGCCGCAGTTTCTACAGCTGTGAGCTCTGGCGTTTCTCAATTGAAGTTGTGAAGGTACTTACATATCATCGTATCCAGTTATTTAGCGTGGTGTGTATCTAGGGCGTCGTTTGATACACAGGCGTTGGTCACGGTATAGTGATCAAGCGAAATAAATATAGCGATATCAAGGGTGCAAATGGCTTGCTCAGGTTCCAGACCGGATTACCTGTATGTTGGCAACTTCCATCTTGGAAGAACATGAGCAAGCAGTTGGCGCCTCAAAATCGTTCAAGCTCAAGAGCTCCAAGCTGCTTCAGCACATGAAACGCCTGAGAAAGTCAAAGAATGAAAGCTCAGCCAAATTGTTGGAGGATGAACACCTTCAAGCAGATGTGAAAATATCCTACATCGATGTTGGATCTGAGACCGACCACCCAGTTCTCAACATACAAGACTTTCTCAGGATGTTGGGCCAGTGTGGGCAACTTGATGTTCTCACAGGTGGCTTGGATCTCTTCAAGGCCTGCCAAGAGTTTTGGCACCGTTACTCTGAGGAAGATAAGTCCCACCCAGTCTTTACTGTTCATGCAGACCACCTGAACAGGTGTGTGCCAATGTGTGTGTACGCCGACGAAGGCCAGTCGCACAAGAAGACATCTTTTATGGTCTTGGCGACCCAACCCGTGATCGGCAAAGGCACTTTGGCGAGCCTGAAGAGACCTGGAGCCGAGTCTGAGATGGGAGCGAACATGGCTGGCAGTAGCCTCATCACCCGCTTTGTGTTCAGTTGCATGAGTTCAACTCTGTACTCAAAGAAACCGGAAGTGTTCGACAAGTTGGCCAATGAACTTGCTACGCAGTTGGACGCAGGGTTCAAAGATGGCATTTCTGTCCTTTATGGAGGTGATGAAACTACGCTGTACCCAGTTGTCTTGTACACCAAAGGCGACTGGCCAATTTTAAAGCGGCTGGGTGCCTTGAACAGGACGCATCATCAAGCCATCGCCAACCTCAGTGAGAGCAAAGGTGTCTGTCACCTTTGCATGGCGGGTACAGAGAAGTACCCAGACTGGCACCAATGCCATCAGGCATCGTGGATGTGCCCGGAATCCATTTCGGACCCGCGACCTCCCTGGTCTCAGCAAACTTTGTTTACACAGCTATTGGCAAGATCACCGAGTCTTTGGGGGAAAACGTGGCTTTACCGCCCGGACCTTTTCCACACTGTGCACAAGGGGGTTTGTGCAGAGCTCACGGGGTCTGGATTCGCAACTCTGGATTCCTCCAACTAAGGTTTTTATTTAAAGTGTGCACATGGGGTAAGTGATGTTGCAACTTTTGGTCAATGAACTGTTTTCTTTGTGATAAGGTCCCCCCAACTCAACGAAACAAATTCTGGTGATGTTCTGAATGAGGTTGTTTTGACAGACCTTGGGCTCGATGGTGGCGATGGTGACATCCCGGCAAGGCTGCACCGGATTTACCAGGACATGAAATCCTTTTGCAAGGACAAAGGAATCCCGCTGTACATGAATAATCTCACCAGGAATTTGCTTAATTTCAACGCAAGCACGGACTACCCCACAGGGCCCCTTGCCGTGAATATAGACTTTGGATATGTATATATATATGTCTATTGTCTACGTGGATGTAAAAATGATTGGTGTTCAAAAAATGTTTCCACATTTTCCTGGAACATACTATGATCAAGGTCATGGTTTAAGGGTGCAGATACAGCAGCAGCTGCGCGCTACCTGGAACAAGTACAGTGGAGTGATTGAGGATCACCCGAACCATGGACACATACACTACTTGAAAGCCATCCACAGTGCCCTTTCTGGCTTGAACAAGTTCTTTCACAACCTTTACAACGCACATCTGTGGATGAGAAGGCCGGAGGCCAAACACACAGCTCAACATGGGCGCGCGGTGCTGGAGAACTACTTGAGGGCTGCGTCGCATGCTCTGCGGCTGAAATTCACGAAGTTTAAGCTCATACCAAAGCACCATATGCTATGCCATGTTATCAGGGTTTTGGAGCAAAGCTCTGTGAATCAAAAGTGGACTTTAAGCCCTGTAGCTTCTATGTGTCAACAAGACGAAGATTTAGTCGGTCGTGTTTCAGCTCTTTCAAGGGCGTGTGATATCCGCACCGTCCATGAAAGGACGCTTAGAAAATACCTTGTGAAGGTCCAGCTGCTGCTAACAGCCAAGGTCCGGGCTCATGAGGAAGCCCCGCAAATCGCTCCCCCACTCGGAAAATGGCGTCGGGAAACGTCAAGGAGTCATGACTTTTTTTTTGTCTTCAAAAACTAGAGAGTAGTAGAGCCGTTTTTACTGGGTTTGCAATGCAAACGTAGTCTTTCGACTTCTAGGTAAACAAACCAAAGGGGTGCAGCGAGAAGGAAACGGTCTTTTTTGACGTGTTGTTTTGGCTTGTTTACACTCGAACAGCGGAGCGTCTGACATTCAGAATGCCACACCAACAAAAAACACCAACTATGAATCTAGATGACTGGTGGGCGGACGTTGACACACACACACATATAGACTATAGAGTCGTCAGACCCTGCGCCCCGAAAGGCCGCTTGTTGTGAAATGTGGTGGGCGGGCGGGAGCTTGTGATTCAGTACGTGTGATGTGCAGACTCACGCCTCTAAAATCACAATGGCATGGAGATGTGTGGCTGCTTTCCGTGAAGTGTGGTGGGTGGGTGGGAACTTGTGATTGCGCAGACTCACGCCTCTCAAAAATCACGATGGTTTTCGAGATGTGTGGCTGCTTGCCGTGAAGTGTGGTGGGAGCGGAGCTTGTGATTCACTGCGTGTGCAGATTCATGCCTCCAAAATCACAATGGTTTGGAGTTGTGTGCTTGAGTTAAGTCATCGGCCATACTTGTGGAGCCGCTGGGCCCTGACTGTGGGGCGTCCCTCTTTCTATTCTCAAGCCAGGAGCTGCAATCTGTTGGATCGTAAATCTTGAACTTTCTGCCAGTGGCGTATTTTTTCCCCCGTGGCGTCTTTCAAAAAAAACATGCAACAGTGGCAAGTGTCAATTTTTATTGCCACTAAGCGTTCCCAGGCTTGCGACCCTCGTATTGTCTTTTGCTCCAAATACAGATGCGCGTTGCAAGGAAGAATGCAAAAAGAAACTCATGTTTGCGCAGGCTCCGATCAGCGATTTGACCAAGGCTGGGGAACCTACATTTGGTCTGGTGGCTCTTCGACAAGGCCTTCGAAGAGTCAGAAAAAGAAAAGTACAACCAATACCGTCGTTTGTACGGTGAGCCCGTCACCTGTGGCAGCTTACAAGGCCCAGTACCAACAGATCGATCCGGAAACCCAGATCTGTGATCTGGCTTGGGGCCAAAAATCGTTGCAGCGTGTGCAGGAGGCTGGATGTATCTTGGTCAAAGATGCGCCAATACACATGAGGACGAGAGATGTATCCCAGTCCAGCCACCTGCGCCAAAGGTCAACCGACAACACAGCTATGATGAAAAGAAGACTTACAAGAAGGTGTATGTGGAATGCGGACGGAAGAGGCATTGGAGGGGTGATCCACATTGTCCACAGGGGCGATCCACTCTTGAGAAGGGCAAGCCGCGTCAGAAGAGAAGTGGCAACGCACAAAAGGCCAGTCAAATGCGGTCCACTCACTTACGCGGTGTCTACGACAACCAAGACAACCAAGACCACAAATCACAGAGTAAGAGAAGAGGACTTCAGGACCAGTCATGTCATCCCTGCCCAGTTTAATTGCCGGTGGCCAAGTCTCACATACAAGTTTGGCGCGCAGTGTGGCAGAAGTCTTCCCACATACAAGTTTTGCGCGAAGTGTGGTCATCGCTTCGAAAGAGACGAGCGTATGGCAGAAGCCAGGCAAGAGAGGATGGACGGTAGTCAGTGATCATTGAGAAGATGAGGAGGTGCCAAGTTCAAAGAGCAGTGAGCAGCCAGAGGAGCCCAAGATGTATCACGTCAGAAAGAATTTTCTTCGTGAGGCGGCAGGAGCAGGAGCTCACAGGCTCACATCATACTGATACTGGCTATATTGGAACACTTATCTGCCAGAATTTGTCTCAAGCAGCAGGGCAAACTTTGCGCTAAAAGACACTTTTCCAGGGCGCCCACGCTTGCCTTCAAACACACCGCAAAAGCGCACCAACCCAGAAAAGTGCTTCCTGTACCGACAAGTCTTTGTTACCGTGCCCCGCTTTGTCTGCACCCTTCTCGCTAGAACCCGCTCTTCGCAAACATCCTTCCTCGACTCTCCGCATCTAGACCTGTGTAAGTCACACGATCTTTCCTTTCACGCATGGTTCGACTTCATGCACGGATTGACCCACAAACTAAATCGAAAATTACAATTATGCCAAGCACTCCAAAAATTTTTCCTCAGGCCCAGTTGACGATGCAAAAGATGCCGTCATGCCCGGTGGATGATAGGCCCAGTTGACGATGCAAAAGATGCCGTCATGCCCGGTGGATGATACAAATTACACCAGCATAGACCCAGATAGCTAGGCAGAATCCCACGACCTGTTAACATGCGACCGGCTGGAACCAGAATGTACGCAGCCTGCGCTTTGACCACAACACCAACACCAGCACCGACACCCTTTCGAAAGCGCGCGCAGCCAGCTCATTCTTATTTGCAGCAAGAACCCCATAGCTATCCCTATTTGGGGAGTAACAACGTATGATCTTGCGCGTATAAGTTTATGCGCACAAAAGTATGCGCGCAAACAGCAAAGCCCGTAAGTGTCATTGGCCCAATGCCAAGCAGTATCCAGCGCCACTATTGACTTTGTAGCATGCTTGAAGCTATGATCTGCAGAACGATAGGGCCGTATGATCTTGCGCGTATAGGATTATGCGCGCAAAAGTATGCGCACAAACGGCAAAGCCCGTAGGCTTCACTCGCCCAAGGCCAAGCAGCATCCAGCACGACCATTGTGTGTGCAGCATGCTGAAACATGCTGAAACAATGGTCGGTTGAGAGCCTGACTTTGCGCGTAGAACATTATACGTGCAAAAGTATGCGCGCAAACAGTACGGCCCTTGACACAGTCAGCTGTCGGCCAAAACAGAACCTGAAGAGTGTAAATACCCCACAGCACTAATAGACAAAGAACGCTCAAGCGACAACACCGTATGATGTTGCGTGCATATGTTCACGCGGCCCATGACTGCTGGAACCTACTAGCGATGACACGCGTTCCGAAGCGATCACATTCCTGCGTTCCGAAGCGATCGTTTTTCTGCGTTCCGAAGCGACTCACTTCGCTCGCCTGAACAGCACTTCAGCCTAGCCTATCGGCTGGCTTTCGCAAAGTCCAACCCAAAGCAGCAGTGGCGCGACAGCCTTTTGCACCACACAGCTTGGAACGTCCCCGATATATGCCATTTCTGCTATCTTTGACCAACCAGCTGTTGAGTCATTCAAAACACACCACCTAAAACAAACACCTGCGCACTCGCCACTAGCACGTAGTGTCGTGTAAACACACGCGCACTGCGATAGTGGGCGCTTGCACGTTCTGACGAAATATATACTGGGGCAGTACAAGCAACCTCCTGCTTCACCAAGTGCTCATTTCTGAGCGAGGCACGCTCACAAAAAGGACTCTGCCTGAAGATACGTAAAAGCTGCAATTGTGGAGGCGGTTTGTTGAGCGCTTCAGCGTAGGTGGCGAGCAGCACCTCAATGCGTAGAACAGGCCAGGGAGACAACACCACAATGCAACAGTTGGAATTGATCAGGAGTCTGCAGATTCCAATCTTCTCAGGAAGCTTTTCTTTTGGCCTCATGGTCTTGAAGCTGCACTCCACCACAAAGGAGAGATAGCTCTGTGGAATGAATGCCAGACCTAAGCACAGGAGCTTTACCCAAACAGAACAACAAACACTTTTTGTTTTGACAAAAGCATTTGGCAAAGGCAACATCAACCAAGCCTGGTGAGGCTGAAGCCAAAACACTATGGAACAAAAAAGCGCAACCCCATTCTTTACCTCCGGGTGGAGAACCAGAAAATGCGTGCTCACTCATACCTGTGCTCTCATGCGTGTGTGTGTGTGTGTGCGCGTGTGCGCTCTAAAGTGCGTAGAGGCCCTTATCTTGTTCTACTTAGCACTGTTTGGAATCTCTTGTGTGTGTGTTATATGGTGGTGTTGGACCGTTGATGAACTCGACTCAACATATATGATTTGATGTGTATCCCTAAGATGCTTTTTTGAGCCTGACGTGCTGTCTTATGATGTCTTATGTCTGGAGACGTGGTATGGTCAAAGCAGCAGGTCTTCACCGGTGGCGGAATGGTATCTTGTACTTGCTGAAGGTCGCTATCATTTTTCACCGTCGGTGAATGGACGTTTGTCAGCTTGCATGTTACGAAATCACTATCAACATGTGTTTGTTTGCACGTGAGTATGTTTCCACCTGCGCCGACTAAAAGCCTCTTGCAGCTTCAATACAACCCAAGAGTTAAAGGTTTTGAAAAGCCAATGACTTGTCAATAGTGAGAAACAATTCAAGAACCAAGCGCAGAAGAGAATGCAGTGCGTGGGAAGTCAATCAGAATTAGAAATGGGCCCTCAGTTGGCCGCTGGGGTAACCTAGACCTATACGATGCTTTCGTTCACTTTCCGTAACTTCTCACGCCCTCAGGAGCAGGCAACTCAGCAAGTCTTTCCTTTACTTCGCCACCCTGCTAGAAGCACCAGCGGCTTCAGAAATTGCAACGTGGAAAGTACGCCTTCGCGCCATTGCCAATGATGAACCGCCAGGAACGGCCACTCATCATCGCAACCTACCGGCTCTCTCTGCAGAAACTGGCGCCCCCCAAGAATTTAATTGTGATAAATAAGTGTAAAAGCAAGCCTAAGCAAGCAAACCATTGTATTTTGTTCAAAAATTCAACAAACTGAGTGCAGACTTTGCTTGGCCTCAACTTCTACACCAGCAGTATCACTTTCCCAACAGGTCCAGCGCTGTCGGTTGGCCTGAAAAAATAGACTAGCAGCAAGGCAAACTTGCAAAAAAAAAACTCCAGCATTGCAACCTGCCGGCGGAGGTGGCAAAGCTCCTCTTGCGCAGCGAAAACTGTGTCCGCAACACGCAGTGCTCCGTGCAGGATTCAAACATAATGAGGTCCTCTCTCACAGTAGCAGAGCAGGGCTTCGTTTTCTTCTCCGTCTTCCCAAAGAGCCTCCTGCAGGTTGTTCTTGCCATGCAATTGACCACACAATCCTTTGCAGATCCCTCCTCATCAAGTCCAGAAAGGACTCATTTCCGAGTCCTGGCAAAACGTCAACTGTAGATCCAGATCACCTGTTTTTTCGATTGAACAAGGACTTGCATGTGGCAACGGGATCACGTGCACATTCACTTGCACATCGAGGACCACTTGGGGATCAATGACGTTCACTTCGACGGGGTCTTGTGTAAAGGGTGGCTACGTACCATGTCAAGGCGGATGGCCAAACATCCCATAGACATATATATATATAGGTTGGAGGCCATCGCCATTAGGTTGGAGGCCATCGCTATTTGGTAGAAATCGACTATAGGCTCCTGTACAAAGCCAAAAGTGCCCTCACTCAGTTCACGAGGCAGGCTACATACTTGCACGGGAACAACGTGCACTTCGATTAGAGCACTGCCGGGAAAACTACAATTTTGGCTCTGATGCGCGTTTGTATCTTGACCAGGATTGCTGACATGGTACGTTTGCTGTTTAACTATATATTGCGAAAGCGGTCCTTGTTTTGAACCTGAATGCGACCTGTGGTGCGCAATGGTGAAACTTGAGACTTTAAGCTTCTACGCACTCCTCCTTTGGCGGCGGAGTTAATGCTGCCTTTCACGCCGTCAATCAGTGATTAAAACAAATTGCAACTTTTTGTAGCTCTGCTTACAATTCTCGCAGCTTCACTCTGTCACCAACTCTATTGTAGAACTCGATACTGTCTTCAAGTTTCAACAACTCTTCTCTTGCCTGCAATGCTCTGGATCTCAACGTGTTCATCTTCTCATCACCGTCTATTGGTTCATCCGTTGCTTCTCCTTCTCGGGTCGCTTCACTGCTGCTGCATCTGTCACGTCATGATCTGGACTTTCTGGTCCTTCAATTTCTTCTTCTGGTTCACCTGGTGGTTCAAATGGTGGAGCAGCTGTGAGCAACCTCTCATCCTTTGTTCTTGGCACCAGTTTGCACTCAAATATTCCACTGGAACTTCAACTTCTCTTCCATCATCCAGTAGAACTGTGGCTGTCACGCCACTCAAACTCTCTTCACGTCCTCCTCTTTCTTCTCTTGAGCTTGATGCCCCTGCGCCATTTCCTTTTATCGAAGGCGTTTCGTCTCGTCCTCTCTTCTGTGTGGTTCTGTGTGATCGACTCCTCGTCTCCTCGCAGTTGCTTCATGTCTCATGAGTCTTTCTGCCATCTTCTCGCGTCCCCACTTTTGATTGCCCTTCTCAAGAAACTTCATGCATCTTTCCTCTTCTGATCTTCTGAAGTTTACCCTTCTTGTTCCACATAACCGTTCTGTTTCGCTGTGGCTCTGTGAAGGCGTTGGCAACAATCATCTCTCATTGAATCAAACTGCCCTTGATTGACCACATAGGACTTGAACTCGAGTCTGGCTTCCTCAATTTCATCCTTTGCTGACTTCAATCCTAAGATCTGAAATCTCAAAGCAAATTCGTTTTCTTCCATTCTCTTCTCAAGCTTCTTGTATTGCTTGTCAGGAATACACCAATCAGAACTACTGCCATTGCACGAAGGAACACCCAGAACCGTGTCCTTGACAAGTTCTCCTCCTGCAATGTCACTTCAGTTCTTTCCGCCTGCGCCACTTACACAATTTTCTCGAGTGCTTTGGCTAATGATTGAGTCTTGCCACGTTGCATCTCTTTCTCTTCAACTTCCTGTCTTTCCTTCTCACCGGCTCTCTTTCCATCTCTGTCAATTGCATGGCATTTGCGCAGAAAGAATTTCAACCTCTGTTGGCTAAGAGGTTATGTCCCAATGTCTGACAATTGTGAATTGTTTCAATCCGCTTGACTTCAAGTTCCTTTGAAGAAAACATCTCTTGACACCATAGAAGCTTTCCACTGGTGCGCCTCAGCTTTCCACTTTCTCTTTTGCGCATGATCTGTCTCGTCGCTGAGTTGTCCATCAAGCAAACATGTTGGACTTCTTCGTCTGTCAGAAACTTGAGGCGTTGCCGAATGAGTACTCCATCACACGCGCCACCAGCCTCCAACCAATGCATGTAGTTCACTCAGCACTGCTCAGACTGACTGCTTTCTGTCCTCTCGATGTTGCAAAAACAACACATCGATTCAACGCGTGTACAGATGAAGATGTAGATTTGCGATGTCCTTCGTGTCCGCTCCAATCTGCATCCGTGAATGTCCCTAACAACCATTTTTGCCTTGATAGTATGCGCATACCACAACCTCCTGTTGGAAATGGAATCTTCACGCGTTGGCCTTCCGTTGACTTGAGATAACCAATTAGCTTTTTCGCTCAGCTCATGCTCAATTCCGTTGGTGTTGACATAGAGGACGCAAGCTCTTTGATCGTGAAGCTCAAACCCAATCTTTCCTGTGACAAGTAAACACCGCTACCCACTTCGGTATTGCGCTACTTCTTCTGAGCTTAGTTCTTCAGATCGTACTTTTTGCTTCTTGGCTTGACCATAGAAATCTTCAAAGTCCTTGATCATGTCACTGGCGTATCGTCCTGGCATGATGTATAAGGCGCCATTCCCAAGCTCATCTCCTGGTGACTTCATTTGGCTCACTGAGATCTCAAACTTTTCTCTCAGCTGTTCAATGAAGTGTTGAACTGCCTCCTCCTGTCCATAGTACAGGCAGGCTGTCGACATGAATCAGCACAAAGACTTGATCTGCCTTTCTTCCAAGACATGCGTTCTCTTTGCAGAATTCAAATCCAATGCCTTCCGGAAACTCAACTAAATGGTTGAACCATGCTTGAGCTCCTTGTCGTTGACCTGGCAAGTTCTTCACTCGAAGCTCCGCTGCAGTCCCCTCATAGCGCTTGGCCAGGTTTGCCGCGTCCAGAAACACTTTGAATGGCTCAGCGTGGTTAGGGTGCCACGGCGGCGGCAATCACAGGCCCTATCATGCTCTAGCACTACGAGGCCTATCATAGCCCTAGGACTCACCCTATTCTACGAGCCTCCTATACTCTCCACCTAGAGGGGTAGTCTAGGTGATGGTAACCCCTATCATGGGACTTCTGTGTGAGCTCTTCAGCAATCTTTTGCCACATGGCCCGGCTTGCCACACGCGTAACATACTTTGCCTTTGCCATTGCCTTTGTTCCAGGAAGATTGTTTTCTCCCCGTTTCCTTTGCCGCAGCCTTCTTTGTTCCAACTTTCATAGCCCTTTTCACCTCCATCTCCTTTGCCTTTGCCGCCTTTATTGTCCTTTCCTGCGCCCTTCGACTTGCCGTCTTTAGTCTTCCCCTTGCCGTTCCTCCCTTTGTCCTCAACATCCATAGGCACCAAACCTTTGTCATCCGAAGTCAACATCATAGCTTGGCTCCACTTCAATGTTGCCTTGTCATATTCCAGGACCTTCTCTCTCAGAGTGACATAGCTTGTGGATTCTGAAACCTGCAGCTGTAGCCAAGCCTTGATATTCCCTCACTTCATCAATACGGCAAATTTGATCTCTTCAGCCAATGTCTCTCCAGTCTTCTCATACTCTCGACAAGCATCTTCTAATTTCACAAGTTGCGACAACATGTTCTTACGCATGTCAAACGAAGACCAGCCGCGAATAGAATTGAGTATGCCGAGGGATCTATTCCTGCTCACTGGCTCCAAGGAACTCAAAAATTGTCTGTAGGCTTCCAATCCATTGCTTTCTGCAACCTGTCGCAACACCAGCAGGGATCGATTCTCCAACAATCCCGCCAAAAGACGAGACAGGAATGAACTGCGGCTTTTCTCCTTGTCTCCCATCAAGGAGCTGTCAACCTCTGTCGATGGTTCTTTCTCAAAGCTTCGAAGTCTGCAAGGTATTCGATATCAAAGGATGCTAAGTACTGGTCCAATCGCAATGC
>CAXIVM010000909.1:0-27766 GCA_964035705.1 Porites rus
GATCAACCCTCATTGTTGCGGAAATCTGCTGCTGCGCACAAGTCTTAATATCCTTCCTTTGGTCTGCTTCATTTTGAAGAAGGAGACAGAGCAACATAAATGGGCCAAGAAACCAGAAGGTGGTATATATCACTCGAAGAAATGCTGCAGCGTGTAGCACCCGTGTTGATGCTCTCTGGTTGCTCTTGCAGGACGTAGCGACTCATCTCGAGGTGGTGACATTAACCACTAGTAGTGTCCTTGCTCCTAGTAGTAAGGCCAGGAGCCCCTAGTAGCGTCCTTGCTCCTGACTCCTAATGGAGGAACTTCGACATCCACTACGCAAGGCAGTTTCCCCAAGTCACTGGCTAATTCGTTTCAATTTCCCATGGCCCATTGATTTCGACGTGGGCTTTTTGTGAGATCTGCAGGTAGCTAGAGCGTCTACCAAGCAAGCCCAGCAGCTTGTGATGCGGGACTGAGGCCGATGTCCAACAGCTTCAGGCCTTCCGATTGGTGAGAAGCTGAACTGCAGTTGCTTGAGTAAGACTTGTTTTAAGAGGGTATATGTGTATATATTCCAAGTTTTGACAAGACATCGTCGAAACGTCAATGGTGAAGAGCAATTTCAAGGTCTCATTGATTCCACGCGTTGTCAAACGATCATCCACAAAGCTCCATTGAAGGACTTCCAGCAGTTGACTTTGAGGGATTTGCACTCCATGGATCCCTGCAGCCGACTCTTCATTGACAAAAGTTATGCAAGGCTCCGATTTTTTGGGGTTCAAGCTCTTTGGAAACGCATGGTAGGGCCCCTTGAAGGCTGAACGCCCAGGTGCTGGTGGAGCTGAGTTGACCCTTCACATTCAGAGTCATTGAAGTCAAAGGAAGCAATTGGAGCACCTTTGAGCACTCCTCTAGCATGTTGAAATTGCGTTTATATAAACCACGTAGCTTTTGATTCAGTTGCCACTGCCTTCACCCTCCAAACCGACTGCCGATTCTTGGTTTAATGACTACTGTTTCTCAACCTGGAGCTGTATGGCAGGTCAGAGGAAGGCACTGATGACTCTGCCTTTCATCCCAGACGGCTGGGGGGTTTTTACCAGATGAACGACAGGGCGCTGATGTGTGCAGCCAAACATGGGGGTCTTGAACAGGTCATGTTCGAAGGGCCGAAGGGGAAAAAGTAGCTGAGTGTTTCTACAGGCCCTACATTCGGCAGATTGTAATCCAATTGGAGCACTTGTTACTACTAGTAAGGCACTTGTTACTACTAGCGTGGCACTCGTTACTACTAGTTAGGCACTTGTTACTACTAGCGTGATCTTCAGATCTATTTTTGATAAATCACCACCTTGGGGATTTGTATCGACGAGCCTTTTGTTCAGAGGAACTATATATAGCTATTTTTGTCACGCATACTGGCTCAAGGGTCGTGACTGCCAAAACCCACTAAGCCCTTTGTGTGTACAAAGCACTCAGCGGCCAAGACACATTTAATAGCAGATCGGTCAGCTCTTTGATGGCCGTTGAAATTTGTCTCGTGCCCAGCGCTGTAAGTGCCGAAAGCGGCTAAGGAGGATGGCATTGAAGGTGTCCAGCTTTGATCTCAGATTTGTTATCCGGTCAAATCTATTTCATTTTCTTTCTTCAAAAGGGTGCAGCAGGGCACTGCCAGGGTGCACCTCTTCAAAAAGAGGCTACTTCGCACTCCTCGTGTCAGGTTGGAACTAAGCAACGCTGGCTTTCCAGGGGTGTACCCGTGCGCCTCTTCAAATCTTTTCATTGTCTCGAACCATTGTCATTGAATACCAAACTGTCCAGCTTGCCTAGCACTCATTAGAATCGAGGTGTTGGGGGGTGTTTTTGTTGTACAGACAAAATAGACAAAGCATTTCCAATAATTTGGTGCTGTGGGTCGATGGTCCGAAGCTGGAGCTCAGCTATTTTCTATGGGCTCGTGTCCGCAACACAGGCACTTCTTTTGTGTCCAAGGCATGCTGAGAACGCTGCAGCCCTCTTGGAGAATGCTCCATCCTGAGCTGGTGCAAGGTCTGGCAAATGCTAGCCCATCCAAGTTTGTGCTAATTCCAAATGCACCCTGACCAAAATGCCAGCGAGCGCCACAATTATTGATGCGTGTACTCGACGGAGCATGTTTGAGGATGTGTCAAACATGCTGACCCGCGACAAGAATCACGCAGGAGCTGAGAGGCGAGGATTTGGTGGGCAGGTTCTGCGATTCTGCACTTTGCACTAAGTAGTTTTGCATACATCAGTTACGGGGCATGTGTACTGTGGAGCTTGAAGTTCGGTTCCTCAATCTAGTGGTTCGTCATTTTCAGATTGTGAGCTGGCATACTGCATACAGCTAGGGCTTTGAACTGCCCATTGGCAGTTTTTGACCGCGAGCCATCCTTGTGTCGTAGAATACAAGCAAGAAATTGACAGGGATGATCAAAATACGCCAGAGCAGGAACCTTTGTCAGTTCTTCTGGAACTAGGACCTCGCAAACGCAAAGTTGTGATTGGAACTTGATCACAGTGCATAGGTTCATGGAGAGGAAACTGGTGTGCGCGCGGTGCGCGCGGTGCGCGCAGCGCGCGCGCTCTCTCTCTCTCTCTCACACCCACACAGCGACAGACACACCATGCAGCAAATGCATAAAACGGGTGGCACTGCATTTACCAGTTCTTCTGCGCCTCCAAAGTCGGTATTTGGAGGTCTGACTTGGAGAAAACGCTGCAAAAGTGATTGCCTCAGGAAAAGTGTTCTCAAGACATCTACGGCAACCCAACGGTCTCCAAAGACTGCAGGGTCGCTAGAAACCACTTCTCATGAAACTTGTTTGGGGCTTGGTCGGTTTGTGGTTCAGGAGTATCTCTCTATTTTTTGTATGTATATGTTTCTTGTCAGGAGCGCTTCAAGCTGGCTTCAAAGCCTCAAAGCCCCAACATCTTGTCCACTCATCCAAGAGACTCTTTTCCCATGACAAGGAGTTCCAGGTTTGTGTTACTCGCAGTTAGCTGTAGCATTGACCTTTGAAGCCACATAGAGTGTGTGGGCACCTTGATGACAACGGCGTCAATGGCCTCAAGTGGTGGTTTCTCCCCCTAGTGCCTTGCACGTTGCCCCACTTCGCCCCACTTCCAAGGTTGGGCTTTCGTTTGACCAAGGAGGAAACCACAGAGGAGGAGCGCCGCCACAGAGCCTTGGCTGCAATGTGCTTTATTGTTTGTGTTGGTCGAAGATGCATTGGTTGTAAAGCCGGTGTCTGGACTCTTCTCGAGGCAACGTGGAGTGTGCAGTAGGATGACTCACCGCCCAGTTCCGAGGGTTTGGGTACGTTTCCCTAAAAATCTAGGAACCAAATGAATAGTGCAAGCGCTCCTTCAAGGGAAGCTCCTGCCCCACTCTCAGGCGGGGGTAGCTTCCTTGAAGAAGCGCGAGCTATCCTGCGTCCTAGCTAGGAGCGAACTTCTTCCTTACTTACTGAGATTATGTAGGCGTCTACTTATATAATTAAGTAAAGGTGGCCAAAAAACACAGCTACTGTACAACTGTGCTTCAGTGAGTGAAGTAAGATTGTACATCCACAGCCTAGCCAGTGCACCCTCACATCCTGAAGGGAGATGGAATATGGACCAGCGGGAATATGCAGCATGTGAATTGGGTAGCCCAATGACTCTCCGTAAATCAATTGTATAATTAGCTCTGAGTTCATAGCTGTGGAAAGTGCCCTGACATGGATCCTCAGGTGCTTGTGCACGTGCCCTTTTGACTGAGGTGGCAGCAGCACCACTGAGACTTTTGCACCCGAGAAGGACTGAGCTGAACATTGCGCTCCATTGGTGTTGTCTTCCAAAGTTTCTGAAGTGTGCCAGGCCAAGGATGAACACCCAGTCAATACCGAATATCCCACGCTCACTTCGTGGTCTTTTGCTTTCAAAGCAGTTCGGGGCAGTGTTTGGAGGTAACCCAATTCCCCCTCTATTGCCACTGTTTCCCCATTGCTACCTGTTTATCTTTTCTCAAGAGGGTCTGCACTTTGCACCCAGTCCCTTCTTGGGCGGAACAAGAATCTTTGCATCTCCTCCAAGGAGATGAAGCAGCTCTTCCCTGCCAAAAACAGGCTGGGATCCTCGCCAAGCGATTTGATGTGCTTTGTATGACATGTGAAGGGAAGGATTCAGTCTGTATGGAATTAAGTGTCAAATAGTCAAACTGAATCCTGTGTAACCTATACATGAACACCGTTGGAGGCAGTCTGCCTACAAGATCCATCCACAGCACTTGGGGTTGCCAGCTGTCTTGAGACACGCTCCTGGGTGGCAAAGACCCTTGTGTAGAGAGTTGTTGTCCACAAACATTCTGGGCAACTTTTGTCTCACGTGCAGATTATTCAGCGCCGTTTATCTTGGGTGTCCGTATATAGAGGTTACATACAAGTAGAAGATAGGCTAGTGTGTTTTGACCAAGATTGTCAGTTGCGATTCTCATTTGATAAAGCCTGCGCTCACTGTGGTGTCCTCAGATGTGTATGTGACTTCACTGTGCGGGTCTGCAAGGCTCCTCAAGTCCACTTGCCGAGGTTTTCGTGGCACAAGAGGAATTGTTGGCCGCCCTAGAATTGGATGGGATGGCTAAAGGGAACTTCAACCCCAGAGGTCAATCACGTTTGGGATCGTAAGCAGATAGGAGGAAAAACACAACTTGATCCCCAAAATTCCCTTCGCAAGAGAACCTTCGGTTTGGCTCCTAAGCTGACGGACTTTCAGTTTGCCTGTCACTTCTAGGTCCAGGTTTGAAAGCACGTGATACTTTTTGGTTGCACACATTAAGCAAGTTTTGTTGGCAACCAGTGTTTTCCTTTTGATCCTACAAAAGCTAAGCCTAAGCCTCAGTTCTTATTCGCCAGTGCCCCCACAAGAGGAAACACCTGTGATCGTGAGGTTGAAAAGATCTGCACAAGGAGTGAAGGAAAACTATTCCATGAAGGAAGCGATGAAGAAAGCAGAGGCCTGCACAACGTGGTGCCAAAGCTCCATGTTTGCTTGAAACTTTCAGGTAAGTCCCTCTGGTTGGACTGCTGGTGTGGATCTATGGACCGATAGCTTAAGTTTCCCTAAAAATCTAGGAACCAAATGAATAGAAGCGTGACCTATCCTGCCTCCTAAGTAGTAGCTACTGCTACTAGCTACCTCAGTTCCTTACTTAATTATACAAGTAGGCGCCTACTTACTTAAGCAGGGAGGGGGCAGCGGCAAAAACACAATTACATGCCAACTACTGGCTGGATTTGGTCCGCCATCATGAGCTTGGCTTGTTGTGATTGTAGACTTTGCGTTCTTCGCATTCTCTTGGGTTCTCAAACTCGAGAAGTTACCTGCATTTTCATAGCTGATAGTTGTTGAAGAACGACCAAACTATTGGTTCTGTCTCATGCACATCTTGATTGAGGATGAGAGGACAGTTTGACACCCAAAGTTTGATGTTGGGACACCATCGCTGGAAGCGTATTGGGTTCCATGAGAAGCACATCTCCCACGACTCGCGGCCGCTGGTTTGCTGTGGATCGGACTTTCAGGCCTGGCTTCGTATGAAGATCTGTGGGCCGCGCGCCTTAAAGGCCGGAAGCTGGGGCAGTCTAGCTCCGACTTGTGGCACGCTGCAAGGTCAGTCACATGCAAACATGCTCGATAGTGGAGGAATGGAGGTGTTGCTTCGCCGAACTTCACATTTGCACGGCGCTAGCGGTGCAAGTGTGTTGGACCAATTCGAGAGCTTCACCTTATTGCCTGAGAGAGATCTCTTGAACGGTAGCAGGTAGTCTTTGGCAAATGTTTTCTGAGAGGTTTGAACATCTTGTGAGGTGTCGCGGTTTCTACAAACGATCACCAACAAGAAGCCTTTCATTGTCTTCTTCTTCGTGTGCCTTGGATGAAAGCCCAAGGCCAACTGACTGCCCTCCCACCGTGAGATTCTGTGCTGTTTGGATTGTGGGGATGCTGCTTGCTGGTTTCTGTCCTTTTTCGCCCCCACTCCCTTTCGTGTTGATCATTGATTGGTGTTCTTAAGCTGGGCCCAGAGAGAGGCAAACAGAGTGCTTACATAGCTAGCTAGAATATGTTGTGATTCCTGGGGCTGCGCATTTGCAAGGAGACACTGTGTTGCCGTTTGGCTTGCTCTGTTTTTTCAAGAGAGAGAATTTGCACATTGCGGCAGTTCTTTTGGTTGCGTGCGGGAAGCCGATTGTCCATCTAGTCAGATCGGATCTTTCTGTGGGGAGAAGAGATCGCCGTTGCGTTTGGTTTGTTTTGAGCATTGAAATACTAGCTGGCTTTCAAAGCAAGAACACATTTGCTCGCACTCTCTCTCTCTCTCTCTCGTTCGTCTCCGTCTGTCTCTCTCTCTCTCTCTATGGTTGTGGCTTGCTTTCCGTTTCTTGTGTGCTGCACAATCAAAAAAACCTTTGATCCTGGGAATAAAGCAAGCAATCTGGCCGAAGTGCTGACTTCCGAGGCTCACCATGTACATCCTCATCTTTCCAGATTTGATCAACATTTTCACCAACAGTGACGCTGATGTCAGATCCTCAGAGCATCTAGATACATTGTCTAAGGCACTTTCGAGTGGGCACCAGATTGCCAGGAAGATTCCATTCTGTTTGGTCTGTCAAGCTCCCAGATCAGTCTGGAACCCTAGTGGACTATCCAATAGAACTGCTTGGGTTGGCAGGGCAAAGGCAGATACTCTTGCTTGTTTCTTAGCGAGGTTTCAAAGAACCCATCCCTATCGCAGGTGCCATTGCTCTGGATGAATACGGTGATCTTTTTCTTGCGCCTTGGCGCAATCAGGTCCCGTTTCGACGAAGACAGTCAGGTGTTCGCAGTTGTGGGATTGCAGTGAATTCCGAATTGGGTGATGCATCCAGCAAGCTACCCTTGTGCCTATCATTCCGTCCTTTCAGTTGATTTTATGACCTTTGGCCCATTGCTACTTGGCTATGAATGTCTCCTCGAGTCTCCTAGTCTCAGTCTGCAGCACTGAAGCTCTCAGAGTCCTTGATGTCCAGGTTTCTTTTCGAGCTTATCCTCATACTCTTCGTCGATGGACCGAGAAGAGAATCCAAAACACCAAAGGGAGACTTGACTGGTTTCTCACACCGTGATTCAATTCACAGACCGAATGCCATATTGAGTACTTGTATCAGGATCCTATTGCTAGTGTCTCAGATTTTCCGACCATTTTCAGCAAACATCAAGAGCGTGCTACACACATTTGTATCACCGGAGTTCATCTGTTTCTACCCTCCGATTCTCAGCGCAGGATGGTACATCCTCTCCATTTCTTTCGTGCTCGATGCAGTCAGCCTCTCAAGATTGGGTGCAACGGCCCACTGCAGGGCAGCAGGAGTGAAAAGGGCACTTCACCGAGTATTGACGCAATAGAACTCCATACTCTTCGATCAACTCTCGCTTTCCCAAGAAGCCTGGAGTGCCTGACCTTTGATGAAGGAGATGGTTGCAAGCCAGTGGCATGCCAACAATCATTTCCATACAGATTTGTTTGGCCTCACATTGATTTGATGTGCTTCAATCCCCGTAATATCCAGGATCTATTCCCCGGAATCGCAACTTGCGAGGTTTCACTCATCAGCATATTTTTAGATACATGGTCCGGTCCTCAGCACGCTCCGCTGGTGGAATGAATGGCTGGAATGACGAAGCATGATGGTCTCTTTAGATTTGGCTACTTCTCTTTTTCTTGGAATGCCATCAGGTGTAGACATATATAGGTTGACTTAGGTTGACGGATCAGAATATAATTATCTCTCCTGATAGATTAGCTTAATTGCCATTACTGGCACAACGTGCGATCTGAGTTGCACCCATTTAGCTGTGACAACCTCATGATCTACACATGTGTTCCAAGCGAGTGGTTGCAAGTATTTTTTAGAAAGGTTTGAGCTACTTCTTCCTCAACTAGCCCAGATTTGTGTGGCACTGGCAAGGAAACAACTCTGAGAGGCTCTACCCTTTCGCCCTGCTGCAAGTCTTGCAGGTTCATTTATTTGGCCGAGATTGAAACAGATAGCAAGGGCTCTTCACTCGCACTCTTGGCGTGGACCTTGGAACACTGTTGACAATGAGTCACTGTAGCTTGTGCTGGTCGAATCATGATCTGCTGTAGGTAAATTTGCAGTCAGCTTTTTGTTTGGGATCACCAGTTCCTGTTTCATAGACAGACTTTGGCTTCACTCCCTTGCTTCCCAATTTAGAAGCAGAGGGTGCTCAGAGTGACATTGATCACAGGAGAGGAAGAAGATCCACGAATCACAACAGTGGCCTCCGAAAGTAAGATAGTTGTGTAATTCAATTTCTAAGCATATGACCTTTGTTGGATGAGCAGGCAACCAAGATGGTCGGACAATTCGTTCTGAGAAAGAGAGGGATGTTCTGAATGTGCTGATCCTACAGCTTTAGTTTTCTGGGACATAATCATTTCACACCTGTGCATGGGCCCTGTATTCAATCTTTACAGGGAGAGAGGAGCCTTTCTGAGTACCAAAAGATCCAAAAGTCTCTCACTCAAAACGTGTATATCACAAATGAGTCTGAACATGCGAGGAGGACAATACGCCCTTTCTTTCAGATATTACCATTATATATATACCTGAAGCTTGGATCTGCTTGGGCTTCATCATGGCAGCACGGTACTTCAGGAAGCATTTTTGCAAAAATTCCTCGACCCCTTACTGACTTAGTTTTCTAGGATTGGTCCAAGGGGTTGCCTTGAGTGCTTTGAGTCCCACGTGACAAAACAGCAGTGCCTGCACTTAGGCCCGTTCCTCGCGAATTGCCCGGATTGCGCGGATTGGCCGTGTGGCCCGAGTCGCTTGGATCAGAGCCAAAGCACTTGGTGAGCTTTCATTGAGCTTGTTCGGGAGGGGTTTCTGCAAACATCGACTGCCAGCTTTTCTGGGCCTGCGGCGAGAACAACACAGTACTTTCTGCGTTGTCCAAGCTGCTACCGCGAGTATGCGGTAAGAAGCAAAACGTCTCTCGGACAGGGCTGTCGTCCGTTCTGTATGTATAATATATATATATGTAATAGGTTGGAGGCCATTGCTAGGTTAGAGGCCATCCCTATTGCGGGAAGGCCATTTCTATATGAATATGTATATATAGACTATAGACTAGATTAAAGATACATCTATTTCTACTGCCGATTCTGTGGTGCCCTGTTGGCCCCTCCCAGATAAAGTTGAAGCTTGTGCTTCACCTAGAGACATCTTGACCGGGTGGATCTTCTCTCTTTTCCGCTGTCCAATCCTTCATCAGAGTTTGCGGTGCTGCCGAGACCCCGGTAATGTTGGTGGATCTTTTGCAATATAGTGTCTCTCAGAGTTGCTCGTGGTATTTTTGACGCTGCCCATTTGCACAAAGTCTTCACACTTCACACCCCAGAAGAAACCATGAAGCAAGTTTACCGACAATCATACAGATCCGCTATTTGCAACTGGAGAAGGCAGGAGCATGCAATTTCAGACAGTGTAGAGCTGGGACCGTGTGAGCTTTGATCTTGAGGTATTTGCCTGAAGACGAGTTTCAGGAAATCCTAAAACTCAAAATGGTTGGTTATGTCGTTGTGCCAGCAAGTCTCCAGCTGACGTGGCTAGAATTGGGGCTGATGTGAGGTCACGAAGCTGATTCCACGTGCGTTGAAACTCTGCAGGAGCCTGGCAGCAAACTCCCCCCAATGGTCACACACTAGAAATATGCACAGGCAATCCCTCAAGAAAATAGGGGTAGCCATCAAATTGTCCACCTTGTGGTTGCTTGTTGTGGCGGGGTGTTAGCCACACAGCTTCTGAATTATGCCGGACTTTTGACATGTGGCAAAGTGCAGTACATTTAGATCACTCTTTTGCATCATCATGGAACCAACGTGCTAACTTAGTTGAGACTCGAGAAGGTCTTCGCGCTCGCCAGCCAGGAAGCAGAGCAATACATTGGCGGAGCAGCTGCTCCTTAGGCTCATGGGCACCAAATCTCCGCGTAAAGCGTCTCAAGTTGTCCCTCAGAGCAACCTCTCCCAAGCTGCTATGGCCCAAGGGCAGATGTTGGAAAGCAGTAGCAGTAGCCTCAAAGATGTTTTTCAGCATAAACTGTGACCATCTCTGTAGTGAGAGCCCCACGCAGAATATGGTGATTCAGTTGATCAGACCGGATTCTGGCAAAGATAGGTTTCGCCAGACCAACCATGGGGATTGCACCTAGTAGGAAGCACATTCGAGTGCAAAGTTGAAGCAATAAATTTGTCAGTTCTCCAGTGCGGTGTATGTCATTTAGTCTAGTCTAGTGGATCAACCTCCTACCCTAGAAAAAGACAATGGAGATTTGACTTGACTTCTTGTGGGAGGGTCGGTGGGAAACGGATTGCAAAGTTTGCAGAAATGCTATTAGGTTGGAGGCCATCGCTAGTAGTTTGTAGATTGAGTTGGCTAGGCGCCTCTGGCGGCTCTTCCAGTTTCTGGACGCTGCAGGCCGGAACCATTGAGAGAGAGAGGGAAAAAAACTGAAAGTAGTGACCCCCACCCCACCTTCCCTGGTGATCCCTTGCCTTTATGCATGCGTGACTATGCTCCCAGTTGCGTGCAGTATACCGTATGGCTCTGTGGGAGTGTACAAGCCACTGACTGGTCAACACAACGCAAGCCGACAAAGCAGATCCTCTGGAAAAAGATCCTAAAGTGCAGACTTTTCGACTCCAAACTAGGTGTCAGGTAAGTGTCTGAGAATGATTCAAAGTTTGAAGTGAGAAAGCTCTCCATACAAAGCAACTGTGCTTGGACTCTGAATGTTTGACTTGCAGTTCTGAGGGCGGCTGGGGCCATTCAACGGAGTTGCTTTTGAACTACCACCCCATTAGCTCAGAGAATGTCCGGCACACTTCCCAAGCACAGCATTCTGGCAGGCGAAGGCAAATTGTCAGTGTTTGATCTGAAGATCTTCTACTTGGCGCTCTTGCAGGACAAGTCACAGTTGTTGGCCTCGGCGTCCAGGATGTCCTCAAGTACCTAATCCCTGTGCCACAGGGAAATTGACTCAAGAGTCAACGGAAAGGATACATGTTACATGATACAGTATGATGCACGTCTGAATGAACAAAGTCGGAGTTCAGGCAGGGGCAGTTTGACTCATGCAGATGAAACTGGAAAGTGTCTTTGCAAGAACCCGCAACGTAATATCTTCCAACAAGAGTTGAATTCAAAAGCTGGCTCAGAGAAGACACCACTGGATCTATGTTTGTCAGAGTCCCTGTGACAAGATCCATCCCAAAGATGGCTTTGGGTTGCTCGGTTGACCTTGCTTATTTGGCTGCAGCAGTGAAAGTTGAGTTGGAGTAGATATGATCTTCTGTGGGCATATTGGGCATTTGCTCAAGATTTGTGGGTCTTCGGTTGCACCAGGGCTAAGGAGGCTTTGTCGATACCATGATGCGTAGATTTGAGACTAGGACACTACTCATGTGGAATGCTGCAAGCTTTCAAAAACCAACCTGGCGAGAAAGGGCCGACCCTATCTTTGGAGGCAGACGATCCGGAACTTGGCAACCCTTGCCCGTGGCAGGAATGTCCGCATACGTTGCCGGAGAAGGTTGACGTGGTCAAAATGTTGGCCCAGGAGAAGATGGATGACACTGTCAAGTGATGGGATCATTGGTTGCCAATAGAGCATCAATCTAGATGAGTAGGATTTCAGATCCAGGATCTTGATATGCCAAGCAACGACCTGTTATTTTCAAGACTACCATCTCAAAGCCTAAGATTTGTGATTCCACCTTAAAGCAGGTTTGGTGGACTGTCGGCATTGCCTTTCAGTTCATGGTTCGAGACCTTATATATATATATATAGTCGGTAGAATCAAGTAAAACTAACCCACATTCAAAACGGGCCAGTGACCTTGGCCATTGTGCATCACTGGCAAGGACAAGGAGATCCTGTTGGATTGTGGGCAGGATGAGAATGGCATCATCATGGAGAATAGTCACCTGACCTTGGAAGATCTTTCACACTCTTGCCAGAGAACAACTGCTGGCAATCCTATGATGTTGTATTGGTGCTTTGCAGTGAACCCTATGTTCCGCCTCATTCTCGCACTTTTTGTGCTAGCCGTGTCTAATCACAAGATACTTTCTTGTACAGTTGCGAGCCTACAACACCAACAGGGTTGTAAGCAAACCTACTGAGAAATGCATATACATTGGGACAAATTAACCCATGTGGCCCTGCACTTCGGACTCTGTTTTTTTCCACATTGTTCAGCAGGTTGCGCACTATATATAATATACATGTATATTTAGCGATTTTTCAGGCTCCCAAGTATCTGAGGCATGTCCATCTTGTACGTGCACATCTGTGAATCTCCGTCCCCTTGTTTGTTGCAGATCCATGACTCAGCCAGTGTAGAGAGTCACATGTACTTTTTGAGATGGTGGGCTGATCAGAAATGCCCGCAAGCAACTCTGTACAAAGATTACTTGTGAGGTGGCCCACCCTTGCCAAAAACAGGGCAGACCAATACATACCGGTTTCATCGAGCATGCTTCAACGCTAACCGCTAACCCCCCTCAACCTCCTTGTGTCTTGGTGGAATGCTCGCTTTGCCTGAGAACCCGTGCTGACCGTCGAAGTCTTCAGCAGCATTTTCATGCAAACTCGACTAGGCGGCACTGGCTATTGGACAACGTCAGACGAGAAAAGCCACCAGAGTCTTTGCAAATACCTTGGCAAACTTGGTCGCTTTGTGATTCTCATGTTGCAACCTTCGGATGGACCCTCAATTGGATGTCCAATCTACGATTGCATCCAGTTTCGATTACACAGACTTTGTAGTTCAGGTTTGTCGCCCTTTTACCAAGGATATCTCATGGCTTGACACAAAGGCTACTTGTTCTGATGTACTGCTCTATCATACAGAACTGGTCAGAACCATGGAATCAAGGGTTGCATCATGCAAGTGCATCGAATGATACCTAACCATGGTGGAGAATGGGCGTCCTTATTGATGATCTCTCGCTACTTGATGATCCCTCGCTCATCGATGCATTGATGCTTCTTGGCCAGGGGTTCATTTGGTGGAATTTCACCGGCAAGATTTAGAATCAGATGTGGGGAGCGTTGAGATCTCAGTGTCACGTATCTCTTGCTTCAGCTTGAACAGTGTAACGTATCCTGACTAGGAATGAAGGAACCCACTTTAGCTGGATAAGAACCACAGTTTGCAGTGGGGTGGAGGTACCCCTACCCCCCTGTACACCTCCTATACTTGATCATTGAGGCAAGATGAGACAAAAACTAGTTGTACAACTTTGTAAGGCAATCTCTCTCCACAGTTCATTGGCACCGCTGGGCACATTCACCATCAACAAGTTCCTCTTCCTCTGCAAAAATTGCTTTCTCAGTATGCACTAAACGCATCCTGGTCTGCTCGACCTTCAATGTCAGTGCCGTCAGTGCCCTGTTTTGAGAACATTAACCTTAAGTTTCCCTAAACATCTAGGAACCAAATCATTAGCGCGAGCTATCCTCCGTCCATACTAGCAGCTACTTAAAAAAGCATCCTTCAACATGTTCCTTTCCTAGCTGAACTTCCTCGCACGGACAACTCCAAGGACCCGAAGAACCTGAAGGACACCCCATCCTGCGACCAAGGTGTGGGCTTTGACGCAGAGGCTCAGCGATAGTACGGCCATGAAGGTGGGGAATCACACGATGTTTGACGTGAAATCCCAAATTCCCTCCGGCCGCATGTATTCTCCAGAAAGCAATAGCTGCAGCTATGGGGTTCTTCAATCATAGAATGAGTTGGCTGCTCGCGCTTTAGAGACAAGGTGTCGGGCAGGTGCTGTTGGTGCAGGTGCTGTTCGGGGTGTCTTTGGAATTGTATGGCTTTGGAGACAGGTTGTCGGTGCAGGTGCTGTCGGTTCAGGTACTGTTCCACTGTGTGCCCATCTTATTGCATACCACGTTTACCACCGTTATGTTTCGAGAAGAACGGGGTGACTTGCTGCTGAAGGAGCAAACTTTTTAACCACCACGATGTTCCGAACATGGGTAAGCGCATCAGCATCGAAACACTTTGTTGGAAAAACCGACTTTTCTACTTTTTGGATTCTACCTGGTTATTTGGGACCTATGCTGGTGTACTTGCCTTCCAAAATAATGTGTTACTGCAATGCAAATTGTTTTTGTGTTTGTGATTTGACGAGTTGTCCTCCGAAACGGTTTTGCAGGTGGTCAGTCTGCTGTATATATAAGTCAAATCGGTTTCATTGCCGGCTCTTGCAACCACCTCGAGTTATATAAGATATGCAACATGTAACATATATGCGCAACACGCATTTTGCAGGAATACCCATGGAGAGCAACATCACACACACAAAGTCAATGCAAAGCTGCAAAGTTAGGTTTGGATAAACAACTCGAAAGAAGGCTTTGAGAATCCCTGGATATGTCATTGAGAGCAGAAACGAGTTCCCTCACATTGGTCTTCCAAGTGTTGAAAAGAGCCTGAAGAGCCCTTTGCAAAGGCTCAAAGGACTTAAAGCAACCCTTTTCAAAACGAATGACATGGAGAACGCCTGGTCTAAGTCTAAGAAGAACGACCCCAGTACAGGCCTGATATTGTGGTGGACGAAGTGGTATAATGGTTGTGCACATAAATCATATGATTGTAGCTAACCGACTCTTGAATTTAGTCTATTATTTATGGGATGAACTATATATATATATATTTAATTTGTCAGGCACCCAATGACCGTGGTTGTCTAATTGCTTCACTCTTGCAGCTGGCAGGTCTGTGTGGGCATCCTAGCGTTGGTGGCTACCATGTCCTTCCTGGAGGTGCTGGGACCAGTTCAAGTCTGTAGTGGAAAGCCAGGGATCAGGGTGACTTCAATGATCTTAGGATACATGGTCGTAGTTGTTGTTTGATTGCAAAAAAAAGATTCAATCCAATGGTTTCGCCTAAAACCTGTTTGTCCTGGGATCCAAGACCACTGACTGGAGCAGCAGCACGATATCAAATTTTTGGACGCTGGCTCATCCCATGCCATTGAATTGGCAAAGGCGTTGGTTAGGCTGGGTTTGGAAAATCTGCCGGCATGCACTTGCAAAGGTATGGCTAGAAAAGAGTGCACCCGACACACGTTGGTAAAAGGACGAGCCGACCAAACCCTATTGGTTTCCTTGTGCCTCTTTTTTGAGCAAGGTCCAGTCATAAACCCACCAGTTTGAAAGAGCCTTCTCAATTCATGGGCGTGTGGCAACGAAGGATGATCTTGAGGAATCGTGGTTGTGACCCTGCCCCTGAAGACTCGCCGAAGGATGCTCGAGAGCCGAAATTTCCAGGACATGCTTTTCAAAACAGACTCCTTATGATTTGTCTGGAAAAGGCAGGCAAACCCACAACAGATTGACAGATCTCAATTGCCCTAGGCGGAGATCGAGGACCATGCGCCTCTTCACGGGCTACGCAGCTGCATAGAAGACGATCCGAGAGCTTTTGCTCGATTTGATTGAGATGTCACTCACAGAGTACCTCTAATTATCGCCCCTAGCCTCAGTATAGCTGACATTCGACATCCAAAGAGTTGTACGGCGTTACGGGTTTGCTGCTCTAACGCCACGTCCCAGGCTTGCTCAGCTGGACAGGATGGCCAAAGAAGTGCATGCGCAGGTGATGCACGGCTCTCTGAAACATAGTCAACTCTCTACAGTGAGGTCCACCAGTCTCTACTACTGTAATGAGCCAGAAGTGTGGATTAAAGCCGGAGTTGAATGTTCCATAATGCCAGGGGGCATATGGTGATTGGCCGTACCTGTGTGTGTGGGTCCCAAGATGGGTCTCTTTTTTGTTTGTTTGCGTGTTTGCATTTGTAGCGCTTTTTTTGTTCCACCAAATCTGAATAAATTACATTTCTTTTGGTGAATGTGGAATGACACGGAGTGTTCACTTTGAATGTATGTTCTCACTGTTCCTCTCCTTTAGCTGGCATAGGACACCCAAGTCACCTCACCATGTTCAGATCCATTTGATTCTTTCATTTGTTTGGTCATGAATTGTACAGATAGCTTGGCTGCGATGAATGGTCATGAGGTGTCATCAGCTGATGCCAAACTCAAACATTCAGACATCGTGCGTGTTTGCGGGATTGATGAAGATTCACTGCATGAGTAACATAAGCACTTTGGCTCAAAAGCATCCCTCTCAGTGTTTGATCTCTTCCCATCTCGGTAGAGCTACCTTGGGATGTTGAGCTCCAAGCAAATCCCCGCTGAAGACGAATCGGTTCATCAGCCCGGTTCAGTGGTCCATTGGGTGTTGGTGAATGATGGAACAGCGCCTTGGCCTATTGGTACAACCCTTTGTTTGGTGAGTGGTCCCGTGTTGGTGACGCCTATCATGGAAGTACCTTCAGCTGCACCTGGGCAGACCTTGGAAGTGGATTTGGAGCTGGACTTGAAGGGAGAAGGACATGCAGCTTATGCTTTGGTGACGCCTTGTGGTCAGCCTTTTGGGGAGATTCTGTAATTCCAAGTGGAGAAGAAGGACGCAGGGTTGGGCAAACATGTTTTCTTCAATACCAGGATGGCACTAGACGATAGCTCCTAAGTTTTTTCATCACCCAGCCAAGGTTTGTCTTTACACTTTCAATCGTGTGTCTTGAAAGCTTGAAGGAAGTGGAGATACCTTCTTGTGTCATCCTGAAAGCTCCCGAGACTTGCATAGAAGGGCTTCAAGGAGAGATGGGGATCGGGGATCGGTCAAATATAAGAACCTGGACTAGGGTACAGTGAACATTTTTTTCTGTTCATTTTGGTAGTTTCCACCACTATACTGGGTCTCGACATGTTTGACCATCAGGTAAAGACATTGCACTGGGCCTTGGCCAACATGAGCAATGTCATTTGGCCTGCGGATGCTTGTTGCCAGCTCTTCTACAACACTCCGGGCTTTGTCAAGTTGCCAAGCGACATCAAGATTCCTCAAGAAGTCCCTGGAGGCTTGACGGTTGAGGTGGACATTCCTGTCCTTTTGCCGGAGCAATCCGGCCAACCCAAAGCGATGTGGGCCATTTTCAGTTCCAGTTGGGAGAGATTCTGATTGCGAGTTTGACGTCAGTGATTTCCCCTTCATGGATTGGATGCTGGTAGCACTGGAAGCCGAGGTTGAGAGCTTCTCAAGTTCCGAGACCCAATCCCTACATCTCCATCTCTTCTCTCTCTGCAGAACACTTGATGCACCAGCACATCTTCGTTGGAAACCAAGAAGTGGTCTATCCCAAAGAGATGGAACAGGATGGATTTGTATCCTTGTGAACGATTTCTGGATTCTTCACATCATCCTTCGCAATGATGGCACCATGGTATGGGAAGATTGTGCCTTGACCTGTTGCTTGGGCAGCGGCTTTGGTTGTGGCTGCCTTCCTGTGGAAGCCAAACCAGGCAGCTGAGGAGGAGCGCAAGGCTGCAGAGGCCAAGAAGAGAGAAGAAGCCGAGAAGGCTCGTGCTGAGGCTGAAGCCAAGAGGAAAGAAGCAGAGTAAGAGGGCAAGGCTGCCGAGGCCAAGAAGAAGGAAGAGGCAGGGAAGGCCCGGGCGCAGGCTGAGCATAGAAGAAGGCCGCTGAGGAAGAGCGCAAGGCTGCAGAGACCAAGAAGGAGAAGCAGTGCAGCTTTGCGTAGAGTTGACCGCTGATACTCCTGGGACATCCGCCTGGGTCACAGAAGGATGTAATGCAGGATGGCTCCCATATTTGTGGAGTATATAAGTAAACGCAGAAGAACACCTTTCCTTTTCCAAGGTGTTTCCACTTGCTATATGTTTTGTGGTCGGGTAAGCTGGGGGCCACTCTGGACGAGATGAGCTGAAACACTTTCAACATCCTTGTAGACCCGACAGTGACTGAAGCATGATGAGATTTGAGAAAAAAGAAAAGGTAGCGCATGCAGTGTTTTTTTGCTTGACGAGGCTTAAGGGGGTTCTACTTGTCTCAAGTCTGCACATTCTGTCTTGAAAAATCCAAGGAACAAATCGAGATCTACAACAAGCAGGTGGCCCCAGGTCACTTCATGTCCACAGTGCTTGCTTCCAAGTAAGGCTGAGCGTTCGCAACAACAACAAAAAGGAGCAGTTTGCATGCACGGATAGTTTCTGTTGGGGTACCAGCATGTACTAGCTACATTTGATAAGGAGACCAGTGATCGACCCCAATCAAAGCAAATCGAGGTGTTTGCACCCCTTAGAAAGCAAGATGCTGAACTAAAATGAACTAAAACACATCGCGTTTCTATACATTAGATCATTAGCCGCATGATGCTGCTTCTGCAAGCATTCTTGTTGAGAAAAGTGGGCCTTCTTTTGTAGCAGTAAAGGGCCTGCAAGGGGAAGTTCATTTCAAGGCCTTAAGCGAGCTTAGCAAGCTGGAAGGCATTCTTGGAGAATGGTTTCTTATCTCGACAAGTAAGAGACGTCCACGACCTGAGCAGATCCTTAAACCAAGTTCGAGCTGCGGTTGTAACAACTAACTACGGTGGGCTTCTCACCTGGGGTACGAAGATGGGCCCTCCAAAAAAGCATGCCCGGTTTGCAATGCCGCTTGATAGACCATCCCCTTTTCTCCATGCAACAAATGCACCTCAGGACCAGCAACCTGATGTATTTGTACCTCGATGGTGGGGGCACCAAGGCACCAGGTAGTGTTGAGCTTCATCATGGACAAGATGGAATTCATGGTGATTCACGGTTTCAAGTGGATCATGGAGAAAGACACGTGTAAAGGGCCTTAAGAACGAAGAAAAGACACAAAGAGCAGAACAACAGAGTAAGTTGGAGGCCATTGCTATTATATAGGGTGGAGGCCATCGCTATTCCGGTGGAGGCTTGCAAATTTCACCCGCCCGAGGCTGGGAGCATTTTGCCAATGACGAGTGTTTGACCTTGGAAAATGGAGCCCAGATCCCAGTGCCAAGTAGAAACATGGTGTGGGCCACTCATAACTCGACTGCATGGTTTGTATACATGTTCGACGTTGTGTTGAAACGACCGTAGCACAGCTTGGACAGATGAGATGACTCGCTTATATCCACCTGTGATCCGGTTCCGTTTATTCAATATTCCTTTGCGTGCAACATTGTTCCATATCTGTTGCATGCTATTGCCACACATTTTTCTCTTTCGTCAATTCTAACGCCTGGTGGAACACACTTTGCGGTTCATCCTTTTTTGGAGATTCTTTGGTCCTGCTTCCAGCGAGACATGTACCTGTCAATCAAGACAGGCCAGAAGCGTGTCGGCTACATACGCATCTGAGCGTGGCGATTCCTTGTGGAAAGAGGCTGGCCGCCTTGCCCGACAAACAAAATCACTTGTTCAGGTGTACTTGGCCAAGAATTCTCTCGGAAAGCATTTTCTGGTGCAGACCATGTCAACAACCATTGTTATTTAGGCTTTACTAAAGTGGTCTACGGCATGCTCTATTTGCTTGTCTATCATCAGCATTCGCTTGTGAACGAGATAGGGCCCCACATAAACGAGATACTTTTGCTTGATGACACTAAAGTAGTCTGAACGAGATACTGTGACATGACCTCCTACTTAAGTAGTCTGAACGAGATAGGGCCCCAACATAATAGATTCGACATTGTATTTGAGTTTAGTACCAAATAAATGCCGCCGCAAATGTGGTAGGAAACACCTTGAGGACAATTCAGGACAGTCGACAGTCGAGCCCTGTTACTCTTACCAGGCAGTGGCTGCCCTCAAGTCTCAAAGCCCCTTTCTTGTAAGCAGTGCTTCGGTGAACCAAGCACAGGCCAAGCTGCGACCGGCAGAACACGAGAAGCCTCGGAGCCTAGGGATTCTGCTAGCGAGACCGGAAGCGCTGCAGAAAATGCATGTTCATCATTTTCCATATTGTTCCAACATTTGTTCTCTGCAAGCGACTGGGTCCTTGAACTTGTTGTTTGGACAATGTATGCAGGCAGTTCCACTGCTTACTCCCTCAAATTTCAGCCACCTTCTCAAACCAGCTGGAGATCCATCAACCCATAAGTCAGATCCTCCTGGAACATGTTGGATGCCAATTTCCCTACAGATTTTGTGTAATGCACTTGTCGTGGCTCGCACACATGCGAAAGCAGTTGCAATCACTCATCAAGGCTGTTGGGAACAAACACAGTTGTGTTGAGCTGTGGCTTCCTGATCCTGAAACCATAAGAGGCTCACGAAGACGCTCCCCAGGAGAGAATTGACGTGCTTCACAAAACAAACTCTAGGTATGTATCCCCTCGGGGAACACCTTTCGTGATTAGAATTTCATATTCACTCTTTCTGAATGTTCAAGAGGGTTTCAACTATCCTGAAATCATGAGAGGCTCACGAAGACGTTCTCCAGGAGAGAATTGATTTTGTCCACACGCTAAGGTGGTGTTGGCTAGACAACGCCAGGGTGGATTGCCCTGATTCCAACGACTTTGGTGAATACACCTGGGATTATGGCAACAGGACAGGCTGCAAGGTGGTGGTTTCCCCGCCACAGATCATTCTTCTGGATGTTTCCTGAGCGGATGGAGAAGCAAATCGCATTACTGCATCGCAAAGAATACTAGTCGCTAGTCCTGTGCCAAGGTGTAGTAAAAGAGATGTATTTTATGTCCTAAGAATCGAATCGAGACAGCAGCCTCCTCTCTTCTAGCTCCTGGCGACTGCGAGAGGGAAGGATCACACTTGAAGAGTTTCAATATACATGAAGCACACCTTGGGCAAATAGAGCCATGTCAGTGCGGTTTGTCTTTCTTGCTCCTTACCCTCATCACAAGGGAAGGGGTAGCTGGGTCGCATTGGGATCGCAAGTTGTACGCATCGAACTACAGAGACATTGAGTGTATTGAAGCAGTGAAGCCTTGCAATTCGAACATATATATATATATATTATATATGCGGAACTGGTAGCAGCAAATACCCAACAACTCAATGTCAATGTAGATCACAATCAACTGCAACCGGTCCTAGGTCACTAGACCTCACGACATAGCGGCACGCGCCTTTTCCGATCAAGCCGAACAACGGCTCAAGGCCTTCAGCCAATATGGCCACGTGAGGACACCTGACAAGAAATGCACTCCAAGGGCAATTTCACACGCCCTCTGTCCGAGAGGGGCTTTCATATGCAGCTTCGAATCCTTCACATCTTTCGTTCAAAGCCGACAAGGGAGCTTGCCTTGGAATCGGTCCAGCGACTGCGCAACAGGAATCGAGCAAGGTCGGTGGCCTGATTCTTCACGGGTCCACTCTTTTCTTTTCCATAGGTCTTCACAATCCAGCTCAAATATCCATGGACCTTCTTGTCCGACTTGGCCTTCTCCACAATCTGACGGTACCGCCAGTTGCGGTCAGCATAGGCTTCCATCTTCACGATGGTCTTTCCCCATGTTCCAACATCATGCACATCAGCTGGTAGCTCGACCGACATGTCCTCATCTTCGACTGAGGTCTCCGGCATGCGAAGGGCTCCACTTGACGTGGGCATGGGAACAGAGGCGCTTGGTCCATCATGGTATGCACGGGCACTCGTCAACGACACTTCATTCCATGCCGATGATGGGCTTGCGGATTCTGCATCCTCCAGTAAGCTGAAATCGAGCGGGCGCTTCACGGACTCGCTCTTGGTTCCACCATATCCTTGGTAGATCCGGGTCTTCTCCATCATCCAAGCTTCAGCACGGGGATCCAGTGATCCAACAATCAAGAACATCTGGTTCTGTTGACCGTTCATGATGGCTCGAGTGGTCAGCCTTGCTGCTGTGTCGATTTCATCGGCGCTCAAAGGCGGGTACATCTCTTGAGGACGTACCTTCTTAGCATCCATTGCATGGCTGCTCATGGCTATGGCACTTACAAAGGAAAATCACACGGCTTGAGTCTCGCCTTCTGGCGACGGCAAAGAAAAACAAATGAATTCTCTCCTTCCATCTCTTTTGGTTCTTTTGATGGAAGCACTATGGCACTCACTGAGGTTCAAGACGTTTCGACAAAAATGACTTGGTCATGTTCGAATCTAAGTCTCCGGTGGACACCCCAGCATCTAGCTACAAAAAGGAAAAACATGCACAGCTTTGTGGCTATTCCGAATCTTGCTCGGTTTGACCTGCTCGCTCTTCAGCAAGTTCCTTGCGACCTGACACCTTACATTTCTTAATATGGTATGTGTTGGTTTCAAGCAAATCGAACAGTGGCGTGCTTTCACCCTTAAGTTTGGTCAAACAATCTGCACACATGTACCGATTATTTATCCATATCACCCAAATATTTTGTTTCTTCATGCTCTCACGGGCGATGGCATAATCTATTTGCAAACGCTCCTCGGCGCTTGTGGTAGATGAACCACTGGTTTTATTGCATGCATCAGAAAATCCTTTTGAGTCAATCACCAAACACGACGGCTCGTCCGGTGTGATTTCACGAAACTCTCGAGGTGTTACTCCCTTCAATGTTTCAAGAATCAATGCTTGCAAAAGCTCAATGGAATCTAAACCATTTTGACCAGCTAAGGTCTCAGCTGCAACACTTGAACGAATAGCTTGCTTGAGCTTTTTGCTTGCCCAATCGATCAACCATACAGGCGCTTGCTCTCTGGCCAGCATCTTCGGATTTGTGAGGCAAAGAAGGAAGCCTCCCTGGGAATCTCCATTAGCACGTTTCTTCCAACCAGCATCGCTGATGCACAGTATTCTCCACTGGTCTATAGGAATATTGCTTGGAAATCTTAAGACTAGCTTTCTTTCCTTCATTTCACGAAGTGATTTATTATACATCTCTACATGTGCAACAGTGCCTTGGGACTGGACTCCCTGCAGATAAGACGCTAGAAACGCCTGATCAGGACGAGTGGCACCAGCGGCCCATGCCAGCTGTCCGGCACACTGTCTAAGAATCGATGGATCCTTCAGAGGTGTACTGGCCTTACCAAGTTCTTTGGTACTTACGGGCTTCAAACCATCTATATAGCCTCTTGTCCAATTTCTATTGCATACGTGGTAGGGTTTTGCCGAATTTCTATGCCAGTGTAACGAATTGTAAAGGTTCGGTAATCACCAAAAGGTAGCTTCTTCCTTAATTCGGTTAACACTGCATCCATTTCGGGGGTTCCTCCACCTAGCAAATCGTCGACGTGCACTCCACACACACCGATGAGTTCGTTCTTGCTATTGCGAAGTGTGAACAGGCAGGGATCTAGTTGGGATACCTTCAGACCTGCTGACACAAGTTCGCGGCTCAGACGCAAAAACCAAGCTCTGGGTGCTTCGGCTAACCCATAGGCAGCCTTTTTCTAGTTTGAAGAGGTCCTCATCTGTGAGATCCATCCACTCTTTGATCTGAGGAGGCGGGCGGAAATACAGCTCTCGATCGGAAGGGTCTCCGGAAGGAAATGCTGTTTTGATATCTGCTCCCCAAAGTTTCCACTTTTTGGCGGCGCAAATGGATAACACCAGGTTTTTGGACTTTTTCTTCAGAGTAGGTGAGTCTGTAGCTATTTGGCCCAAACACGGATCTTGCCATCCCACGAGTACCAATCTAGCCTTGGGGGTTTTTGATCTATCATCGGGGTCGGATGACTTTTTCCAAACCAATACCCAACGAGCACGAATGATTTTCTCTCGTGGAATTCCCCTTGATTTGCAAAGAGAGGTGACCCTGTTGTCGATCCATGACTGCCATTCTTTTTGCATGGCTTTATCGAAGAGTTTCTTATCTTCTGGACTCAGTTTACGATAGTTCACCTCGACGCGACGTTGTTTTGCCTTTGTTTCAGCCACAAGAAAACATTCTTCAAGTATGTTCCACAAAAACAAATGGTTATCCGTGATGTCATCAGGTGTGATGTTTAAAGAAACTTCCAAGATTTCCTCATGCTTTGGCACTCTGGACGGTTTATAGTGAGTCACTTCCTCTGCTATCAGTTCATCATCGTCATCATCTATTGGGATAGGACTATTCTGGGCTAATTCTAGGTTACGGGTGGCTTCCTCTGCAGACGGCAGATGTGATTCTTGGCTTTGCTCTGCGGGATTGCCATCCTGATCGAGATCATCTGCATTCTGGCTATCAGAGGCTTCGGCATCTGTGCGATCAGTGTGATCAGACATCGGCTCATCCGCGGATTGATGGACTGGCGAACCCGGGCTCGATGGCTCATATTCGATTTCTTCTGCTTCACTGTTGACAGTCACATGTCTTTTTGCACTGGGTTCGTCCTCTGGGTCCAGGCTATCACGATCATGTTTCATGCCTACAATCACTGGTTGTTCTCCTTCATGAAGGGCTCCTAGAGGTGATGCGCCCTCTGACCTACGAATCCAATACTCCTGGGACCTATCATACCTACGACGGATCTTGCGGGGTCCGCCCTCTTCGTCATAATCCGGGGGTTGATGATCTATGGGTTCTTCGAGTCTATCTTCTTCAAGATCGAAGTCCTCGGGTCCAGGAAGATCGGTGGTCAGACCCTTCCACAGTCCATTGCGACTTGACAGAGACTGTTCTGCTTGCTCGACCCGGCTCGAGGTGACCTTCAGAAAGATCACGAGCAAGCCTACGAAACTCTGCTTCGTCTTCAGGAACTGGCCTAAGTCCTTCTGGTGAACATCGATACAAATACCCATTGAAGCTAACCGTTAAACTAACCCACACTATTCGAGGTATTGGGCTATTCTTGGAGCTTTCCGTTCCAATGACTCTACCTGGTCCTAGCCATACCCCATGACGTGTAGACAGAAGGCCTCTGGCAGTTCTACGAAAGATGTACACCAGCTGTCCAGCACAATATGGTCCTCGCATCGGTCGGTTGCGACCTGCTAAGGCACGTCTCCAGATATCTTTAGCATGTTCTTTGTGAAAAGCTTCACATGCGGCTTCTCTCAAACGAACTTTTGCATAGAAGTCGGGATCTTCGATGATTTGGGATGCTACTGCGATGTTTTGTTGTTCATCCAGATCCATCAACATGCCTACGCGCCGGCTGTCCTGACCGAGAAACCATTGCGCTGGTGAGAATCCACATCTACGAAGCTGTTCATTACGAACACTACTACAGGTCTCTATGACTTCCCGGGCTGGTCTTCTAGTCGTCTTCCACACTTTTTGTGCCATATTTCGAAGCACTTTATTGGTGACCTCGACCAATTCAAGTTGCCAGTGAGACTCGGCGGCGGCCAACAGCAACTGTATGTTGTTCTGCGCAAGATATTCTTGAAATTCCTTACTGATGTTGGACCAGGTGGGATCCATGTACACAACTTTTGGAACTCCATATGGTCTTCCCCAAACATCATGGAAAGCTGAACGAAGCTTGTAACCTTTTTCAACAATGATTTGTTGCGCACACCCTGTGGCAAGACATACACATGTCAGAACATTGTACTTATCTTCAATGACCTGTCCATTACTATCTTCACGTTTCAGTTCAACCTGGACATAGTCAACTCCTACAATCTCATTGGGCTTTTCTGCATGTGGCATAGTGGCTTGCCTCCTAGTCACTGGGACCTTGAGCTCTTCGCAGACTGGACATTTGAAATCGCGAATTGCTCGCTGCAGCTCTTGGGATGACTGACATCGCTTGGCAAGTCGAAGCATCTGTTCTGGAGATGCATGGCCGGTGTTTATGTGCAGCTTATTCACAATTGCTTTTATTCTTGCAGGACGTTGTCTGGCTGGCACAACAACTGGGCTCCCAAGGTCTGGGGCGACATCTCCGATTGGTTGCATCTCGACATCCGAATCCGAATCGGCATCCTCTGCAGCAAACACATCCTCTATCGGAGGTCTTACAGGCTGCCAGGCACTTAGCACGCTTGCAACAGTTCTGCAAAACTTGGATGGGTATGTTTCACACCAGGAGGAAAGATTACGACCCTTGTAGTTCCCTTCAAGGTGGGCATGGGTGTGTTTGTGATCACACCTGCATTTCACCAAACATTCTACCATTTCATCCATAGTTGTGATTATGCGGGTTGGTTTCAGCACAGGCATATTAGTTTTGGGACATCTCATACCCAGGCTGCACATGTCTATTCGTACATCATGCACCCTACCCAAACTCAGTTGCCCCCATGCTTCCGATGTGTACGGGTTTTCAGCATGACAGTGCCCTCCCAACAATTGTTGCAAATGCCAGGCTTCAGACACCGCTCGGAGGTGCCGTTTGGCGGTCTGCCTCTTCTGCAAAATCCTATCTCGCTGCTCAGGTCCTTTTGCCATGTTGAACCGACTCCATGGTCCCCAACATCCACATGGAAACGAAAACCAAACATGCGGCGCACGAACGGTTGCCAACAAGTACAAAAGCATTTTGCGGTCAGTGAGTCTATCAAAGTCCTGTCCATAGTCCCAACCTAATGTAATGCATGGTTTATTTGTGGCTTGGTGCACATGTTTCGAAAGAGGTGCCTTCCCAGTGAACACTTCAATCATCGAAACATCGGCATCCAGTTTCCAAGCTTGATCTTTCAACCAATCCCTTAGTTCTTCTTTTATGACATGTTTCTCCTGGGACATACGTGATAAGATCAGTTTGGCATTGACCTGACGCAGTGAACCGATCTGGCCAAGGAGCTTGTGTGTAGTTGGCTTATTGATGGGTTTCTGACCTACATCCACCCAGTCCGTTTCTTCATACACTGTCTGGAGATTAGGGTTGTAGTCTTTTACCATATTTATTTCACCCTCTACACAATGCTCACTGCAACACAGGCAGGCAGGGTGATCCTGCTCAGGATGAGGCTCAGGCGGCGGTGGCTGCTCCACTGGAATGAATGCATACACGGCCACATTGGTCTGGCCGACACGTTGTCTCTCTCGGCCTGGAGCGCGGTGAATCCACGGGGTTATTTCAAAGATTCCTTCTGTCGAAAGGGTTGCAACAGCTCTTAGATACGGCTGATGCATTGCATCTTCCGGAATACGCTCTAGTCGAGGCCTATAAGCAACGAAACACTGTTTGCACTCATGAGCTCTATCCCCAAACACTATTTTCAGTTCTTCGTGAAAACGACTCATGTTCACGATACCTTGCCTAGTGTTTTTCACAATGTGTTGCAAAGCTTTCTTTCGGCTCAAGATTCTATCTCTAGATGACGTTTTTAACTGTTTCTTTTGTTTAGGCTCTTCACTGTGCCTTGCGGATGGTGCACATGGTGCATTGGGCTCATTGATAACCTGACTCATGGCTGTCAGGCTTGGCTTTGATGGCGCGGGCGTGCCGGCGACGGCAGCTTCCTCTGATGGCACGGTCGTGCCTGCAAAGGCAGCTTCCTCCGCTTGGTATTCCGAGGGGAATTCACAGATCGGCAGCAACAAATGGCCATTGGCGGCACGCTTGAGAGGTACTGCGGACATGTGATGCTTCTCACTCGAAATGGTTCCGGCACCAAGATCAAGAGTTGCTTGCGTTCCTTCAAGCACACGGCGTGAGAGCAAAAACGGTGTTCGGCCCTCGATGACATATGTTGTCACTGTGCCCCAGAGAGATCCCAGTTTGACTGTCCACTTCAGACCTGAGGTGGTTGTGGTCTTTTCTCCAGAAAAACCTCGTAGCTCTACTGGCGGCAATTCAACATCAACAGGCAAGTGAAAACCATATTGCTTCATCATGGCTGTTAACTCTTGTGCTGTTTCCCGACCAACAACTGACGTTGTGCAACCTGTATCAATGATC
>CAXIVM010000911.1:0-13000 GCA_964035705.1 Porites rus
AACTTCCAACTTCAAGAAACCGTCCCCCAGTGGCTCCTGGAACCGATGTTTTTTGGCTGTCCTTATCAATTGTATCAAGAAAACATAAGAACACCAGAAATTTTTCGATTCTCCTGGACTCCTGTATGATCCTCTGTGTTCGTACTTGTGTTCGTCTGTCAGTGAAATGACTGGGACTGGCAGCACGACTTGGAACTGCCCCAACAAGACGCTGCCCGCACGAAGCGTTCCGCCATGGATCGTTTCATGGCCGCCCTCGACTCAACGAAATCGCAACCCAAGACGCACTAATCGCAGCACTCAAGGCCACCTCTCCCTGCCAACTCGCGAATGGCGCAGGCTACCGGCCGGATGGAGAAACTATGCCCGCGAGACTTATGATCGTGCGGTTGTCTGGTCCGCTGGTCCGCTGGTCCGCCGGTCCGCTGGTCTGCTGGTCCGCTGGTCCGCCGGTCCGCTGGTCTGCTGGTCCGCCGGTCCGCTGGTCCGCCGGTCCGCCGGTCCGCTGGTCCGCCGGTTCGCCGGTCCGCGGGTCCGCTGGTCCGCTGGTCCGCCGGTCCGCCGGTCCGCCGGTTCGCCGGTCCGCGGGTCCGCTGGTCCCCTCCTCTCATGGATGCGCTCGTCCAGTGGTCCGGTCTGCGGTTCCGGTGGTCTATAAACTGGACATGGAAAGATTTTTTTGTTCTTCAGACAGCAACGTTAGGCAGCGTCTGACAATCAACCTCGTTGGGCCTGCCCTGCAAGGGTGATGCGGCGGAACGGAAGCGCCTCACCTATACCTGGGGCTTGAAGCCGAAAATCAGTAACAGAAGTCACCCTCATTGAACTGAAGTGATCATGCTTTGGAATGCCCACCAGAATCTCTGATGTACACCGTACACCCTGCTTTTTCCAAACTTCAACGCCCCCATCCCTGGCCACCGCTCCTGCTAGTCTTGCACCACAGTGTAGGCGCAAGGTCTGCCTACGCTGCTGTTGTGGCTGACAGGTCTGCAATTAAGGGAGACAAGTTCGGATCTAGATTGTCATGACCAAATTCTGGGAAGGGCTCGGCGGGTGGAATACCTACGGGTGGATTGGTTTCACGCAGTTTCTGCAGGACCCACTCGGCTGCCTGCGCCTGAACAACCAAACACCTGCGGATGAGCTCTTTTCACACTTCCTTAGCGACTGTTGTATATCTCCACAACGGCTCACTCCTCATCTCTGGGCCGTTTGCGCCGATCTTCCTGGCGCTTCCTTTCCTGGTTGCTGGATGCTTTCTTCATGGCGGCCACCAGCTCCCGCAAAGTCAGCCCACAAGCCCTCATCAATTCATTGTGGTACTTCACCTTGCCCTGCGCTGTGTCTGGGATCACTTTCAAACACAAAGTCTCACCCTGGAGCTGAAGGATGCTGGAATGCTGCTCTGCGGCTGCCGCCATGACCGCTGTCCATTTCTCTTCAGGAAGCGCTTTGGGGCGGCCCTGTTCCCTGCTGGTGCGCATTTTGTCACACGCTTCTTTGCGAGTCATCTTTGGCTTGCCGGTCAGCAAGGTGTGCTTCAGGATTGCCCGGTCTGTCCAGTGACGGCTGAAGAGACCGTCAGGCTGGACTGTGACGCCATTCTCGCCAAAACCAAAATCACTTGCCCGCACTTCATCAAGAACCAGCGGCTTTTCGCTGCGGGTGGATCTTGGGGCGGTAGGTCCTCCACGACTTCGGCCACGCTGTCTGGGGGCCTTTCAAGCGAGTTGGGCCCAGGTTCCGCATCTTCTTCTTCAAGTTCAAGTTCAAATTCTTCTTCCTCGCCAGCTTGGGGAAGCCGAAGTCCGGGACCATGCTGGGTCGAAGCAAAATCTTCCGTCTGATAAGGAACACGCAAAGTTGCCAAATCGAAAGCAGGTTGCGGACTTGGCTGCTGGCGAAAATGGTCTGGGCTAGCGGCTGCATCTCCCAAAGCAATATGCTTCAGCTTCTGGACCGGAATTCGCGAATATAGCGCCAACCACAGATCTTGGGTTTTTGAAAATAAACAAACAAGAAACAAAGTGCCAAGAAACCAATTGGAGCAGAGCATAGGCCCTTTGGCAATGATCTGGAGTGACCTGCAAATCCCTCCGTCCAAGAGCTTCAACACTGTGCGCACCCACAAAGATTTCAAACACCAGGAGCAAAGCCGCCAAAACTCCCACTTGCCACGGAGCGGCTCCAAAGCGAGCGCCACCCTGAACATCCCCTGATTCGCGAGACAGATGGGCTTGCACATTCATTCCACCTTGGTAGGACATGTGCCAAGACTCCGCCTCCGGAGTGAGGGCAATGACTTGGTGAGGTTGGTCGAAGTAGGCAGTGACTCGGGAGACAGCGGCCGTCAGGGAGCACTCTGCTGGAATGGCAAAGCTTCTGTTGGCAACGCGCCACTGAGCTTCAAACCCAGACGTCGACGCAGGAGAACGTTTGAACCGTAGGCGGCTCATCTTGCCATCCAAGAGCCTCACAGGGTACCCATCTTCTGATGGGACATAGTCGCCCGCTGCATTCTGGGTGAGCTGCACTGCTTTTTCATCTTCAAGGCCAACGTCTTTCCACTCCTGAGCAGCAGCATCTGGCGAAGCAGCCTCTTTGGCTATGCCCAGCAGTTCCGCAATTTCGGTTGTGAGAGGAACCCATCGGTGCCGGGAAACTCCTGCGCAAAGCAAATCCAGCAAAGAATGTGAGCAGATTTTACAGAATCTAAAACGCTTTAACACAACACCCATCGCGCAGAACACCTGTCCTGGAGGGCAACAGAAATCTGCCGGCATGTCTTCATGCGGCTGCACAGGGCGGCCAGTGGAGATGACAAACCGTTCTTTGGTGGAAGCTGCGTGGCAACCAACCTCACCTCTTTCCATAGGGATGTATTGCGCAGGGTGCATATTGCAAGTGATCCCCAAGCTAACGGTTCTAGCAAGCTTCTCTCCATAGCTCCCATTCGTTTTCGTGGCGCGAGCGCTGGTTCCAAACTGCAAGAGCTTGTTGAAGGCACTCTGGTACGGGTTCACCCTTGCCTTGGCTTTCTCCTTGGATGCAGGCCCATCGGACAAGAGACCCAAGCTGAGCAGGAAGTCGTAGGCCTCATCAAAATTCCCCAGCAAGCCAAACCAGCATCGGCCAGACCAGTCTCCGGGCAACTTGTCAGCATTTCGGACCTGGTTCCAATCGCCCGAGCATCGATGGAACCACTCCTCAGGTGTTGCGCTGGCAACCATTGCGGAGAATAGCTTCGGCTTCAACCTGGCACAAAAGGCGGGCTCGTTTTTGGTTAGAATTCAACACCTAAAACTTCCCAGCCCCCTGTTTCAACAGCCCGCTCACACCTGTGCTGCACTGGCGCAGGAGCGCCTTCTTCCACACAATATGTCGCCAGCTTGGACTCCGCGTTCGTCAAGATGACTGCGTCCAACTCCTGCCCACAAGCCTCTGCATGTCCTGTCAAGGATGATTTTCTCGTCTGGGCGTAGTTGACATTAATTGCAACCAACGTCAAAGGCGATGGCGAGGTAGCAAAGACAGCCACTTTGGCACCGTTCACAAGAGCACACATCAGCGACAAGCAGTGGAGGGCGTAAGGAAATTCTGCATGGGCTGCCCTAACAGCGTATGTTTGGCAGAAGCGGTGCCCAGCTTCTCCAAGGATGTAGCTTGGGTCGAAGCACTTGTCCACTTCATCCCACATCAAATTCATGGCAGGGATGTACTGTCTGTCTTCGTGGGCTCCAGACAAGGGCCCCAGAACTGACGACATGGCTTGGCCGCGCCACCGAGCTCAGAGCAGACGCGGCTGTCACGGCCATCATGCAAGGCTTTGTTGGAACACTTTAGTCAGACTTAGTCGAAGCTACGCAAAACAGTTTGGTTTCAAAGCGAGGCATCTGCACATGCGCACTGACAGAGTCATGTACCGCGTGATATGTAGCCGTTTGAAGCAACAGGTCGATGCAATGAGCGGGTACGACACACCATGAATTTTCCATTCCACAGCTTCGATCCAGTCTATAAGGCACAGGCCGCGCTTGAAATCCTAAATCTTAACTTTAGACTGTCAGTCGGTCCCTTCCAATGCCGCAGAGCCGGCGACCTCCTCTGGTCTGTAGCCTCCTTGGAGTATAATTTCATTGTGGCTCCACGCCATATCGAGCAAGAAGAATTGGAAGCCGTGCTTGTTCATGTGCTTGGTTTGGTGTTTGTACTTGCTCAACCAGGTAAAAGTGAATTCACAGACCGAAGTCCGAATGCCTTGACAGAAGAGAAGCATTTGCAGGCAAGGCTGGGTCGCACGTCTCTTTACACCAAGCATCGGTATGGCCAGCCATGTGGAACTTGTCGCACACGTACTTCATCTCTGGCGGGGCTATCTGGGCAGCAGCTTCTGAATCCTGCGCATGGGCAATATAAAACGTGAAAGGCATTCACGCAAGAAACAACAGAACACTAGCACGGTGCTTATAGCTCTCACTGCCCAAAGAATTTCGTGGCTTTGTCATCCCCTTTGAGTTTCCGTCCTGGGCGCGACGAGCCGCGTGCTTGTGCAAATGGCAAGCATCATCGTGGACCACCACGCGAAGGGACGGCAAGAGGGCTTTCACAGACGCCAGACATAGGTATCTCTGGCTCAACGACTCACAGCCGTAGATTTCTTGCATGTGCAAAATCAAACCCTCAGACAAACACGCGCACAACATTCCAGCAGATTTGGCAAGCTGCCTTTGAGCAGCGCTGCCTTCCTTGTGTGTGCAGCAAGTCACGCACTGCAAATCTGTTGGGTCGGACGAGCGCCCAATCTCTTGCAACGTTAAACTCGCAAGCATCGAAGGTCCAAGCGATGAGGAAGAGCCGCCTCTGCCGTCTGCCTCCTCTTCTCGCCGTGGGCGTTTGCTGGGTTTCAACTTCGCCTCGCCCACTTGCTGCAAATAGTTGGACAGGACAGACGCTGGAACTGCAGAATCGGATACCCAAGCTTCTCTTTGAGGCTCCACAGTCTCTTTCAGCAAGACCATCAAGCACTGTCCGTCATTGATGAGCTTGTGCTGAAGAATGGTCACTTCTTGAGGCAGAGTGGCTGAAAAAGAAAAACTTTACCCATTTTTGCGGTTGGAAATGCTTTGCCCCCCCGTCTGGAATTGATCATCTTGACTGCAATGGGCGGGACAGAAGCATCTCCGAAAAGCGGGAGTATTGGCACAGTTGTGGCGGACCACCCGGCGCAATTCCTTGGAAAAAGTTTCTCCGGCCAATGAGGCTCCGCAAACAGCTCGACGATTTTTTGCATTGCCATCGAGCACAACAACGTCACAGCGCATCGTGGCTTTTTGGGCTTCCTCCAAGGTAGTCGTGCCAAATTCTCTTTGCAACTGCGGCAAGAATAAGCCAATCATGTCCTCCATGGGCCGCAAGAAATCAAAAGATGCTAGGTCCAAATTGCTTTGGTGCACCCGGGTGAGGAGACGCCAAGCAAACCACCCCTGGCTAATGAGAAGCCGCAATCGAGCTGTTGGTAAGAGATGGAGCTGGGAATTGTAAGCTGCCTGCGCGCCGAGCACATCTGCTTCACTTGTGAAAGACGCATGTTGCCTCACCATGCGTACGTGAAACTGTTGCAACCAGGGGACACTGAAGCCGAAGGTGGCGGACAACATGAAGCAGTTCAACTCAGGTAGCTCTCCTGCAAAATGATGGCACCCACTCCGCACGGTATAGTTGTACCACAGCAGCACACCAAAGTCTGGACAGGAGGATCGCCGACATCTCAGTGGAATGTGTTGTTTCTGGACCAAACCCGACAGATCTACGACGATAGCTGCAGCAGCGGAGCTCCGACATTCAGCAAGCCGTCCTCCGCACCCAGGGCAAGCAACAAGCTGCGGCACCAATTCTTGAGCTTTGCTTTCCCGGCCGAAAACAGCAACCCTTTGGTTGAAGAGCGGTTCTAATCTGGTCGCCAAATGATGGACTAGTTCTGGCGAAATTTGCGCAGCCGGGTCAGCGTCACAAATGGCCTGCGCAAGGACCCCATGGCACTGATGCTGTGGATTCGTCATTGCAGCTGCATGAAAAAAGAAAATGCTAGATTGATGTTTGCTGATAGCAGGGTGGCTTGCGGGTCTCGCGCTTGCGATGGCAACTTGCATACTTGCATGCTGGTTCAAAAGCAGAAGCACGGTAGATGTTTGCAAGTCATGTTTTCGACCGCGGTGGCAATCATGCGCCGATGAAAGAAATCAAGAGACAAGGCCAGCAGCTTGAGGATGAAAGAAGTCGATGCGGCCAAGTGAAAAGGCTCATGCCATGGGCGACACAGGCAGCAAGCTGTTGGCAAAGCGATTGACTTCATTAGTACAGCCAGACGAAACTCCCACCGCGCCTCAAAACGCCACGCGGCGAAGCAGCAAGGCGAAGCCTGACCAAGGACGCATTGAGTGTCCCGGGCTGAAACAGTAGTAGCAGCAAAAACAACAAGAACAACAACCAAAACTCCCATCACCACCACCATTATTATCTCCGCTGGTCCGCTGGCCTGTTGGTGGCGCAGGCCAGGGTGGGAAGGGTGGGACTCTATGTCAAGTGCTGGCGCCCGCTGGTCCGCTTAGCCGCTATCCGCTGGTCGTTGCCTGCTCTGCTGGTCCGCTCGTCCGCTGGTCGCTGCTCCGCTGGTCCGCCGAAGCTGGTTCGCCAGCCTGCTGGTCCGCCACTCCGCCACTCCGCCGGTTCGCCGGTCCGCGGGTCCGCTGGTCCGCTGGTCCGCCGGTTCGCCGGTCCGCTGGTCCGCTGGTCCGCCGGTCCGCCGGTCCGCCGGTCCGCCGGTCCGCTGGTCGGCTTGGACGGTAAGGGGATCGTGAGTGGCCCGCGATGGATTGGGTGGGAGAAACCAGCACGAACGATACACTTTCTGGAAAAATTTATCTTTCGGGGGCCAGGCCTTCCTTCGACGTAACTCCCCTCAAGACGCTTCAGGTTTTCCAGAAGTTGTTTGAGATTAGTTTCGGAGTTCGGGCTGCCTGGGGTGTAACCACACTAGGAATGCACCATCTATGGGACCCATAGATAGACCAAAACATGAGCAATGAACATGAAGATCATGAAGCAAAATAGAATCAAACATAACATGAAGCCCATGCACATGGCCGGAGACCATCCCCTTGACTTCACGCCCTACCGATGCCTCGTCGCGCAGCGAGGCCAGCTTGACGCTGAGGAGCTGCAAGGCCAGCTGCCAGCGAGCCGCCTTCTCACAAGCCTGGTTGCACGGTGGTGGGCACGGTCGTGGTGGGCACGGTTGCCTTGTTTTCCATGATTTTTGCCCAAGCCAGTCGCATTTGGATGTCTCCTCAAGATCAGAAAAGCAAAGAGGGGACATCCCAATCTGCTCCACCGTCTGCGCCCATCAAATTGCTATCACTTCCACTAGCCAGGAAAGCAAACCCCGATTCTTCAAGATTCAAGTCGTAAGCAAGTCAGTAGAGCAAGTGACCTTTCTTCGTTCATTGTGCTGGCTGGAACCCTTCAATCCCTGCACAAATAATAAGGTCTCGGTCTTTCAGCCTTGTAGGTCTCTAGGTCTCAGGCAAATGACGGATGTCTAGATGCTACAACTGCTGCACAGCACGTAGCAATTACCTCCCTGCAGACTAACATCGACTATGAAAATGGATCCCTGTAAGAATATGAGACTATTCTCATCTACCACCATCCATCTAATGGTTTTCAGGGTCCATCTGAATCTGCAGGAGGGTAGGATGAGGAGGGAAAGTAAGCTGAATTCATTTCAGTCAGCTGACTTGCTGGCCCCTCATCCCTGACTGACTCGATCGCCAAAGGCACGCTGATGACGGCGCTGCAGCAAGGCGCGGTCGCCACGGCAAATCGATCGAACAGGGCCAAAGCGCCTTTCCAATGAGCGCCTGCCCACAAATCATCGGTGGCTACTACGGCCTCCTGAGATTCTCAGGATCCACCGGTTCTGATTCAATTTTGGGAGATCCCAAAGCCCGATCAGATCCATGAAACGGTGTTTAAATTGAGGCCTATTTGGGTGCAGCTTTAACAGCAGAAACGGCTTCACCGTACCTGTGCCGGCCTCGCGGACCTGGCAGGCACATTGCCAGGGAAGTTGGGAATGAGTACACCGATTTCTGCCATTTTCTGCCCCTCCAATGGGAAAAATTACCATATCCTGTATGTCAATGTGGAAACATGTGGAAACTAATATCTTATGTGGGACATCCAGTTCTGAGACACCCTCTTTTGTGATTCTTCGAAGGATCGAGACCCTCCCAACCGTTGAGAACGTGCCCACCTCTGCATGGGTGATGGACCATCGATGAAAGGGCACAAAATGATACAAGAACAGGATCGCCTCGGAAGTCAAAATCTTCGGAACAGTCTCGGCACCCACGTCTTTTTGGGCTGCGGTCCACACATGTTAGTTCGACATCCCAAAATGATCCATAAAGGTTCTAACGGAACCCGCACAAGCCTCCGTGATGCGTTGAATCTCGCAATTCACTTAGCCTCCGGAGGCTTCGTCCTAACCTGGTCCCATGAACAATCCTCGTCACCGCCCCGGTGTTGGGCAAGGTCTTTGGGGCTTCGCTGGGCAGGCCTCGCCTTTTTCACAGGCACTGATGGCGGCACCGTAAATCACCTCGTCGCTGTGAACACCTGCACGAGACCAACGTAGGTGCTTCCATGATCTGGGCCAGGACAGAGGGATGGCCCAGGCAAAAGTGGGCTCCTCTTCTACTAGTAGTGGTACAGGAAATCAACATGATCTTGGCTGATGGGACTGATGGGTCCATGTTCCTTCATGTTTGTACATTTTGCACCATCGCTGGTGACCACAGCCGAGATGCTCAACATCCTCTTCCAATTAAAACAAAAACACATAGAAAAGTAACATCCCTCTTCAACAAGTATTGGAATCCGAGCCACTATCTATTTGGGGACCACTGCATGGGACAGTGGCCACTTGCGCCGAAGCCTCCCATCTCTCGAAATCCGGGCCGACCCTCTCGACCCAGTCGACGGGGGGTTCCCTAACATCTGATCCATGAAATTCAGAAGAAAATTGCTCAGACTTTCCCTGCAGGTCAGCTGGACCTCATTTTTACTGGAGTTGGTCATACAAACACCTCTCAATGAGGTAGAGGACCAGGTTTTACACATAGCTGCACATAGCTGCAAAGGTCAAAGCATCGCCGTTGGATCTGGCCACTACGCGGCAATCTATTTTGGGTTGCTCAACCTGCATGTCTTTTATGACAAGCCCACTAAGGTTTGCGCGGAGTTGTTTTGGGTGTCCCCTCCGGTCACAGGTTTGATATGAGTTCAATTGATGTCATGACATGTTTGGGCCACATCCTGCCCAGGTGCCTTCATCAAGGGACAGCTGGTACAAGGCCAAACCATGCTGCCACGCACTGCCTTTCTCCTCATCTTCTTCACAGCACAAGGCGCTGGGGCGGGGTGTGCACGGCAATGACTAGACCCCTCAACTGCAAGGTTGGAAGGCAAGTGATGACATTGGGTAGATAAGGAACAGCCAAAAAGTTGGTTTACCATGCTCTTGACATTGTTTCAACAAGATATATAGAACTAGCTTTCTCTTTCGGCCACTGTAATCTTTCATGCGACCCTGAGGTGCCAGCAAGGAGTTGATGATTTGATCCGGAGAGGACGGTGTCCCCAGTGAGGACCCTATCTAGCAAGGGGTTGTGGCAACTCCCTGTAGCTGCGAACTGCTCAGCTTGGCTCATGGCTCCCTCTTTCATGGGGAAGGTGCCAAAATGGTACCAACGACTGAGGCCAGGATGATGGCAAGAATTATGTAGTGGTCAGTGGTCCCAAATAAATAGAAACGGTGTCCAATATTGTAAATGTTTAGTGGGGGATCAACTTTTCTACTGTGAGAAGTAAAAAGGGGGGGTCTGTGTATATACATAAATATAGAGAGAATAATATCCGCCGACCCCACACCGTGGGGTGAGGCGTGACTGTCGATGTTAGCCTTAGCCTTAAGCCTTAGCCTTAGCCTTAGTCCTTAGCCTTAGACCTAGTCCTTAGCCTTAGACCTAGACCTTACCTCCCCTACCCCTCCGGACCCTTGTTGCAGTGACGAAATCCGGCCCTAAAAGCGACGGAAGTTCTCCAGGAAAGCTACCTGATTGACCCGTGGATTGTCCAAGATTCTGCCATCCCAATTGATTTACATCTTGGGGCACCCTCTCGACCCGCGCGGGAAAATAAGCACGGTCCAAAATGGTCCTGGGCTCGAATCCCGGGCTGGTCGCGGCATGGTCCTGGCCAATGCCCTTGCTTTTTCGTAGATTTTGTCACGTTTTCTGTTGGCTTATGAGATTTTCAAAGGCTTTTCTGGCATTTTCCTGGGAATGCTCTAGGCTTTGTCTTTTTGGGTACCTGCTTTGGTGGTGCTGGGTTGTGTCTAAATTCTTGGGCAATGATATCCTTTATGGGGACGAGGGTTCAGCATTACGGGGTTCATGCAAGAGATGACGTCCGATGGTAAACCTGGGAGGTACCCAAAAAGTCGGCTTTTTGGGGACCTGCTTTGGTGGTGAAGGGTTGGGTCTAAATTCTTGGGCAATGATCGGGGTTCATGCAAGAGCTGACGTCCGATGGTAAATCTGGGAGGTACCCAAAAAGTCGACTTTTTGGGTACCTGCTTTGGTGGTGCTGGGTTGGGTCTGCACTCTTAAGGCTAAGGCTAAGGCTTAAGGCTAAGGCTAACATAGAGCAAGGCTAGCGCTAAGGTTCTATCCCTTGGGGGTCGGCGGCTGCAGGCGGTAGCCTGGTAAATATACATTTGATAATGTGAAGTACATGGTCAGGGCATTTCTGCATCATGTCCTCTGCGTCACATGCCGCCAAGATGCGCATGCACTAATACTGGCCGCATACCTGGGCGCCAAACCAGGTTGGTTAGGCTGGAATGATGGCCTCCTGCTGTGTGAATTTTGGGTTGGAGCTTTTAAGGACAAGAGTCCGTGAGTCCATGATGCATCTTGCAAGAATGATCTCCCAAGGCCCTTTGGTGACCACTGGTCTCAGTCAAGTCTCGGAAGCGAAGTCAAATGACGAGAGTCGGACGCCACTCATCGTGCCGGTGGCCGAAACCAGGAACTAGACACTCTGACTCACTAACATGGAAGCGCAACATAGATGAAAATAGCAATCCAGGTTTAGTGAGTCAAAAGATACCCGTGCCATTCCACAATGAATTCCTCTTCATTCCATCGATCCCATTTCATGTTCCCCTGCGACCCTCATACAAGAAGAGGGCCATCTTTGCATACCTGTGCCCAACAGCTCAAGAACTCCATGTTTCGAACAGGTTTCCCTTCTTGCTGGTCATCGTCACGCTGGGTTCTTGAAGACATTGATCCACCGGTTCCTCGCCACATGCGCCAGGCTCCGCCGTTCGCTCCACCCGAGCTGCAGGATCCGGTCCTTCTTGAGACGCTCTTGGCCCAGCTGGCGAAAAAGCGTCAAGGCACGCTGCCATTGGCCCGCCTCATCAGCAAGATCAGCTGATCAGTGACTAGCCGTGTGACCAAACACGGGTGTGGGGGTGTTGAAACTGTTGTGTTTCACCGGACTCTCCCCACCTGACCTGAAAAACCCAGGTTTTTGCAGTCTGTTGAGAGCACAAATATATATATATATATATTTTTATAGCACAGAAAATTCACCCAAACTTTACACTGAATATGCGAGGCATCTTCGAGGCATGCACCTCCCTTCATCTGAATAATTATTGTACACTCTTGTGTTGATGTCACACCCCTGTTATGATGAGGTGTTTCAATTCCATGAATCAAGAGTCTACATTAGTGGCGAGCAATCATGGTTTACGGCCAGCTTCCAACAGCTTGACGCTGTTCGCCGGTCGGAGGCTTGCCCACCTTCTCTAAGGCACTGATACCAGCGCTGAAGGAGATCACGTCCTGAATTGGGTTGGGGGCGCCCAGGTGCGGGCCAACTGCTCCAAAATTCTCCAATCCCTTCCAAAAACAGCCATCTGGGCACATCATTGATGAAGAATTCATGACATACCTCCTCAGGGGGTAGTTGGACCCTCCTGGCACCCACCCCAAACACCTTCTTAGAAGGTGCGACTGGAACCCTACAGGGTTCATGACGTCTCTCGCGTGCTTTCCCTGCTTCGTTTCAGACCCTCGAGAACCGTTGATTCGGTCCTTGCGCACCTGGCGGCGTGCCATCTCTTGATGGAGATGCCTCGAGGATCCCCGAATTGGATTCGTGGTCCAGGCATGGATTCAGAGATAGCCATTGACTTTGAACCAAACTCAAGCGTGTTTGTCTTGAAAAGCTTGGGTGACGATGATCGTGGGTTCGTTGCTCCAATAGTCTTGTGGGTGCCGACCATGAGAGACATTAAGCATAACCCTTTGGTCCAGGCGTGCCCTGAAACCTTCGAACTATCATCGCTAACATCCAAAAACCTTATGATGCGGGCCTCAATGCCAAACACTTCATTGAGGAAATGTTACCGAGGATGTCGAACTGAAGTCTCTAGGGCATTGGTTCTTTGCAATTGGAGTTCCTGAGCCGCCTGAGATGGTTTTGGGGAGGAGCTTGCGCGGCGCCTGATGCACCAAAAGGTGCGGCACCAAGAGTTCCATATTGGGGTGCTGAACTTGGAGGGTAGGGCCCTTGTCACATCCACTCACTTGGGGACTGGAAACCCCACCTTTATAAATGCTGAATGTGATTCTACACTACAGTGCTTTCAGCTCAGTCTCACAAGACTGCCCAGCCGGGATGCTTAAAGGTATGCTTGACATTGCTTGACCTTCACAAGCAAAAGCTCGCGTGATGCAATGATGCAATCTTCAGTTTCATTTTTCACGGGTTACAAAAAATAAGCTTCCTTTCTCCTACCGTAAGAACCCCTCAGTGTGCCCACACTGTTTGGGGAATGGATCGCCAAGGAGTCGAA
>CAXIVM010000915.1:0-30000 GCA_964035705.1 Porites rus
CCCGGAGACTTCTCTTCTTCTCTTTCTCTGTGTTGTTTTGTATCGATCGATCACCTGTATGGGAAACAATCACACGCGCGCACGTTACCAGTTCAGTTCTATGGCGCGCGCGTTTTTAAATAACCTGTGGACCGTGCTAGATACAATAATTACTACAAAACCGGGGACTAGCGCGAACGCAGGTCCCCACTACCAGAAATTATACGCTCGAGTTACCCACATTTGGGGTAATCGCAAGGGTCAACCCAATCGAAGTGCAATGAGAGGGCCTCACCTTGAGAGGACTGCCTCCTTGATCACAGTGCCTCCCGCGTCAGGTAAGTATGAAAAGCTAGGACCAACGGCCGGCAGCGGAAAAACTGCTTTCCTCTTAGGGCCCTTGTGGTAACTGCGCAAGTCCAGACGGCCACAGGACTCCTGTTATGTGACCGACGGCTCGCCTAAATAGAAGCCTGACGCGGGGGACACCAGTGAGCCACAGGGTACCCAGATGTTAAAAAACAAGCAAAGGAAAAAAAATGTCTCTTATTAATTGAATATTTCTTCCCCAAGGGGAAGTGGGCCGCACTCGGAGGTAGTGCTATACCGAGGCAACCCGTGGCTGGGACGAGGCAAGCCTCCTTTCCACAGCCCAATTCCAAAAATCAGTTTAATATATGAGCTGCTCAATGAGCAGCGTATCAGATATTAAGCTGATAAGAACAGATACTACACTTGATCTTAGCCAAAAGGCCGAGAAGCGATGCCCCTTTAGGTCCTCCGGACCTAGGGTGGTTGGCTCCTTCCCCATCCTAGATATGGTGGTTGCAATACTGTCGCATCCCATGATGCATCTGGCACTCTATGCGAGGACAGGGATATATCATTGGCTCAGTCCGAGCACAGATACTCGGCCAAGTTCTTCAGGACACTACAGTGTGTATAGACAGGGATCAAATAGCGTCTACACGGTCCCCAGGCCCTAACAGCTCGGCCATTAACCGATAGTAGGACAGGGAACACGAAAACGAGGCAGACTGGGACCGCTTACTAGGCCCTAAGGGGTTTTTAAAGCCCGCCAAGCTCCGTGTAAGTGGCCGCATAAATTTATTTACAGCTAGCAAGGAAGACTTCACAGCCTGTTTTGTAGGTCAGGGTTGCCTGAGGAGGGTAATGAAGTAATGCCTCGCTTACATGTTCACCATACTCGGTATAAGAAGTCAAATTTTCTCTCTTTTCTCTCGCCTACGACCATACCACAGGGAGAACACCGGTTCTCGTCTGATCACCGAAGTTAAGCCCTGTCGGGCGGGGTTAGTACTTGGATGGGTGACCGCCTGGGAATACCCCGTGTTGTAGGCTTCTTCTTTTCTTTTATTTTCGTGGAATTTTTTCATCATTTTTGCTGTTTTACCGCTGGCTGGAATGTACCTCTGCTGTCAGTTTCAAAGTTACGCCGAATTATTCTTCGAAGTAATCAAGTTGTGGGGTTAATTTTTTTCATAATAATATAGCTTGGACACAGAACGCGCGTTGGTTCGAGAGCGCGCGGTAATGTTCCATTTTGCTCTGTGACTTCAAATCACCGCTTGTGACATCACTTTTTTCAAATCACAGCTTCCACAAGTCTACGTTCGCCTTTAAGTGCAACTACAGGCCGAGAAAACGGCCGCGAACGCCAGAGACACAAGCCAAAAGGCCAAATACAACACAAGACCGAGTCCGTACACAAGACCGAGTCCGTTAGCATTTGTTATGAACGGCTCGACAGTTGAAATTAACCGCCGAAACCAGCGCCGTGCAGTACAGACCAACGAGAGAAAAGGCGAGTTAAATATACACAAGCAAACAACTTCTGAATCAAAGCTATGCTATGAGAGAAGTGTACTCACGTTATAGACGGATGTTTATGATCCTGCTTGCTTGCTTGCTTGCTTGCTTGCTTGCTTGCTTGCTTGCTTGCTTGCTTTCTTTTCAACCGTCGACCATAATCCTCTTTCTTGAACATACATCTCTGGCGACTTTCACTTCACCTTTGAGAGAGTAAAACATTTCAGTCTCTACTCTGCTTTTTAAATAACATACTAGCTTAGCTACAAATCAACTTCAACATATTCCAAGATTATTTACCTTCTTTCTTGGTCCCCGGAGACTTCTCTTCTTCTCTTTCTCTGTGTTGTTTTGTATCGATCGATCACCTGTATGGGAAACAATCACACGCGCGCACGTTACCAGTTCAGTTCTATGGCGCGCGCGTTTTTAAATAACCTGTGGACCGTGCTAGATACAATAATTACTACAAAACCGGGGACTAGCGCGAACGCAGGTCCCCACTACCAGAAATTATACGCTCGAGTTACCCACATTTGGGGTAATCGCAAGGGTCAACCCAATCGAAGTGCAATGAGAGGGCCTCACCTTGAGAGGACTGCCTCCTTGATCACAGTGCCTCCCGCGTCAGGTAAGTATGAAAAGCTAGGACCAACGGCCGGCAGCGGAAAAACTGCTTTCCTCTTAGGGCCCTTGTGGTAACTGCGCAAGTCCAGACGGCCACAGGACTCCTGTTATGTGACCGACGGCTCGCCTAAATAGAAGCCTGACGCGGGGGACACCAGTGAGCCACAGGGTACCCAGATGTTAAAAAACAAGCAAAGGAAAAAAAATGTTCTTATTAATTGAATATTTCTTCCCCAAGGGGAAGTGGGCCGCACTCGGAGGTAGTGCTATACCGAGGCAACCCGTGGCTGGGACGAGGCAAGCCTCCTTTCCACAGCCCAATTCCAAAAATCAGTTTAATATATGAGCTGCTCAATGAGCAGCGTATCAGATATTAAGCTGATAAGAACAGATACTACACTTGATCTTAGCCAAAAGGCCGAGAAGCGATGCCCCTTTAGGTCCTCCGGACCTAGGGTGGTTGGCTCCTTCCCCATCCTAGATATGGTGGTTGCAATACTGTCGCATCCCATGATGCATCTGGCACTCTATGCGAGGACAGGGATATATCATTGGCTCAGTCCGAGCACAGATACTCGGCCAAGTTCTTCAGGACACTACAGTGTGTATAGACAGGGATCAAATAGCGTCTACACGGTCCCCAGGCCCTAACAGCTCGGCCATTAACCGATAGTAGGACAGGGAACACGAAAACGAGGCAGACTGGGACCGCTTACTAGGCCCTAAGGGGTTTTTAAAGCCCGCCAAGCTCCGTGTAAGTGGCCGCATAAATTTATTTACAGCTAGCAAGGAAGACTTCACAGCCTGTTTTGTAGGTCAGGGTTGCCTGAGGAGGGTAATGAAGTAATGCCTCGCTTACATGTTCACCATACTCGGTATAAGAAGTCAAATTTTCTCTCTTTTCTCTCGCCTACGACCATACCACAGGGAGAACACCGGTTCTCGTCTGATCACCGAAGTTAAGCCCTGTCGGGCGGGGTTAGTACTTGGATGGGTGACCGCCTGGGAATACCCCGTGTTGTAGGCTTCTTCTTTTCTTTTATTTTCGTGGAATTTTTTCATCATTTTTGCTGTTTTACCGCTGGCTGGAATGTACCTCTGCTGTCAGTTTCAAAGTTACGCCGAATTATTCTTCGAAGTAATCAAGTTGTGGGGTTAATTTTTTTCATAATAATATAGCTTGGACACAGAACGCGCGTTGGTTCGAGAGCGCGCGGTAATGTTCCATTTTGCTCTGTGACTTCAAATCACCGCTTGTGACATCACTTTTTTCAAATCACAGCTTCCACAAGTCTACGTTCGCCTTTAAGTGCAACTACAGGCCGAGAAAACGGCCGCGAACGCCAGAGACACAAGCCAAAAGGCCAAATACAACACAAGACCGAGTCCGTACACAAGACCGAGTCCGTTAGCATTTGTTATGAACGGCTCGACAGTTGAAATTAACCGCCGAAACCAGCGCCGTGCAGTACAGACCAACGAGAGAAAAGGCGAGTTAAATATACACAAGCAAACAACTTCTGAATCAAAGCTATGCTATGAGAGAAGTGTACTCACGTTATAGACGGATGTTTATGATCCTGCTTGCTTGCTTGCTTGCTTGCTTGCTTGCTTGCTTGCTTGCTTGCTTGCTTTCTTTTCAACCGTCGACCATAATCCTCTTTCTTGAACATACATCTCTGGCGACTTTCACTTCACCTTTGAGAGAGTAAAACATTTCAGTCTCTACTCTGCTTTTTAAATAACATACTAGCTTAGCTACAAATCAACTTCAACATATTCCAAGATTATTTACCTTCTTTCTTGGTCCCCGGAGACTTCTCTTCTTCTCTTTCTCTGTGTTGTTTTGTATCGATCGATCACCTGTATGGGAAACAATCACACGCGCGCACGTTACCAGTTCAGTTCTATGGCGCGCGCGTTTTTAAATAACCTGTGGACCGTGCTAGATACAATAATTACTACAAAACCGGGGACTAGCGCGAACGCAGGTCCCCACTACCAGAAATTATACGCTCGAGTTACCCACATTTGGGGTAATCGCAAGGGTCAACCCAATCGAAGTGCAATGAGAGGGCCTCACCTTGAGAGGACTGCCTCCTTGATCACAGTGCCTCCCGCGTCAGGTAAGTATGAAAAGCTAGGACCAACGGCCGGCAGCGGAAAAACTGCTTTCCTCTTAGGGCCCTTGTGGTAACTGCGCAAGTCCAGACGGCCACAGGACTCCTGTTATGTGACCGACGGCTCGCCTAAATAGAAGCCTGACGCGGGGGACACCAGTGAGCCACAGGGTACCCAGATGTTAAAAAACAAGCAAAGGAAAAAAAATGTCTCTTATTAATTGAATATTTCTTCCCCAAGGGGAAGTGGGCCGCACTCGGAGGTAGTGCTATACCGAGGCAACCCGTGGCTGGGACGAGGCAAGCCTCCTTTCCACAGCCCAATTCCAAAAATCAGTTTAATATATGAGCTGCTCAATGAGCAGCGTATCAGATATTAAGCTGATAAGAACAGATACTACACTTGATCTTAGCCAAAAGGCCGAGAAGCGATGCCCCTTTAGGTCCTCCGGACCTAGGGTGGTTGGCTCCTTCCCCATCCTAGATATGGTGGTTGCAATACTGTCGCATCCCATGATGCATCTGGCACTCTATGCGAGGACAGGGATATATCATTGGCTCAGTCCGAGCACAGATACTCGGCCAAGTTCTTCAGGACACTACAGTGTGTATAGACAGGGATCAAATAGCGTCTACACGGTCCCCAGGCCCTAACAGCTCGGCCATTAACCGATAGTAGGACAGGGAACACGAAAACGAGGCAGACTGGGACCGCTTACTAGGCCCTAAGGGGTTTTTAAAGCCCGCCAAGCTCCGTGTAAGTGGCCGCATAAATTTATTTACAGCTAGCAAGGAAGACTTCACAGCCTGTTTTGTAGGTCAGGGTTGCCTGAGGAGGGTAATGAAGTAATGCCTCGCTTACATGTTCACCATACTCGGTATAAGAAGTCAAATTTTCTCTCTTTTCTCTCGCCTACGACCATACCACAGGGAGAACACCGGTTCTCGTCTGATCACCGAAGTTAAGCCCTGTCGGGCGGGGTTAGTACTTGGATGGGTGACCGCCTGGGAATACCCCGTGTTGTAGGCTTCTTCTTTTCTTTTATTTTCGTGGAATTTTTTCATCATTTTTGCTGTTTTACCGCTGGCTGGAATGTACCTCTGCTGTCAGTTTCAAAGTTACGCCGAATTATTCTTCGAAGTAATCAAGTTGTGGGGTTAATTTTTTTCATAATAATATAGCTTGGACACAGAACGCGCGTTGGTTCGAGAGCGCGCGGTAATGTTCCATTTTGCTCTGTGACTTCAAATCACCGCTTGTGACATCACTTTTTTCAAATCACAGCTTCCACAAGTCTACGTTCGCCTTTAAGTGCAACTACAGGCCGAGAAAACGGCCGCGAACGCCAGAGACACAAGCCAAAAGGCCAAATACAACACAAGACCGAGTCCGTACACAAGACCGAGTCCGTTAGCATTTGTTATGAACGGCTCGACAGTTGAAATTAACCGCCGAAACCAGCGCCGTGCAGTACAGACCAACGAGAGAAAAGGCGAGTTAAATATACACAAGCAAACAACTTCTGAATCAAAGCTATGCTATGAGAGAAGTGTACTCACGTTATAGACGGATGTTTATGATCCTGCTTGCTTGCTTGCTTGCTTGCTTGCTTGCTTGCTTGCTTGCTTGCTTGCTTTCTTTTCAACCGTCGACCATAATCCTCTTTCTTGAACATACATCTCTGGCGACTTTCACTTCACCTTTGAGAGAGTAAAACATTTCAGTCTCTACTCTGCTTTTTAAATAACATACTAGCTTAGCTACAAATCAACTTCAACATATTCCAAGATTATTTACCTTCTTTCTTGGTCCCCGGAGACTTCTCTTCTTCTCTTTCTCTGTGTTGTTTTGTATCGATCGATCACCTGTATGGGAAACAATCACACGCGCGCACGTTACCAGTTCAGTTCTATGGCGCGCGCGTTTTTAAATAACCTGTGGACCGTGCTAGATACAATAATTACTACAAAACCGGGGACTAGCGCGAACGCAGGTCCCCACTACCAGAAATTATACGCTCGAGTTACCCACATTTGGGGTAATCGCAAGGGTCAACCCAATCGAAGTGCAATGAGAGGGCCTCACCTTGAGAGGACTGCCTCCTTGATCACAGTGCCTCCCGCGTCAGGTAAGTATGAAAAGCTAGGACCAACGGCCGGCAGCGGAAAAACTGCTTTCCTCTTAGGGCCCTTGTGGTAACTGCGCAAGTCCAGACGGCCACAGGACTCCTGTTATGTGACCGACGGCTCGCCTAAATAGAAGCCTGACGCGGGGGACACCAGTGAGCCACAGGGTACCCAGATGTTAAAAAACAAGCAAAGGAAAAAAAATGTCTCTTATTAATTGAATATTTCTTCCCCAAGGGGAAGTGGGCCGCACTCGGAGGTAGTGCTATACCGAGGCAACCCGTGGCTGGGACGAGGCAAGCCTCCTTTCCACAGCCCAATTCCAAAAATCAGTTTAATATATGAGCTGCTCAATGAGCAGCGTATCAGATATTAAGCTGATAAGAACAGATACTACACTTGATCTTAGCCAAAAGGCCGAGAAGCGATGCCCCTTTAGGTCCTCCGGACCTAGGGTGGTTGGCTCCTTCCCCATCCTAGATATGGTGGTTGCAATACTGTCGCATCCCATGATGCATCTGGCACTCTATGCGAGGACAGGGATATATCATTGGCTCAGTCCGAGCACAGATACTCGGCCAAGTTCTTCAGGACACTACAGTGTGTATAGACAGGGATCAAATAGCGTCTACACGGTCCCCAGGCCCTAACAGCTCGGCCATTAACCGATAGTAGGACAGGGAACACGAAAACGAGGCAGACTGGGACCGCTTACTAGGCCCTAAGGGGTTTTTAAAGCCCGCCAAGCTCCGTGTAAGTGGCCGCATAAATTTATTTACAGCTAGCAAGGAAGACTTCACAGCCTGTTTTGTAGGTCAGGGTTGCCTGAGGAGGGTAATGAAGTAATGCCTCGCTTACATGTTCACCATACTCGGTATAAGAAGTCAAATTTTCTCTCTTTTCTCTCGCCTACGACCATACCACAGGGAGAACACCGGTTCTCGTCTGATCACCGAAGTTAAGCCCTGTCGGGCGGGGTTAGTACTTGGATGGGTGACCGCCTGGGAATACCCCGTGTTGTAGGCTTCTTCTTTTCTTTTATTTTCGTGGAATTTTTTCATCATTTTTGCTGTTTTACCGCTGGCTGGAATGTACCTCTGCTGTCAGTTTCAAAGTTACGCCGAATTATTCTTCGAAGTAATCAAGTTGTGGGGTTAATTTTTTTCATAATAATATAGCTTGGACACAGAACGCGCGTTGGTTCGAGAGCGCGCGGTAATGTTCCATTTTGCTCTGTGACTTCAAATCACCGCTTGTGACATCACTTTTTTCAAATCACAGCTTCCACAAGTCTACGTTCGCCTTTAAGTGCAACTACAGGCCGAGAAAACGGCCGCGAACGCCAGAGACACAAGCCAAAAGGCCAAATACAACACAAGACCGAGTCCGTACACAAGACCGAGTCCGTTAGCATTTGTTATGAACGGCTCGACAGTTGAAATTAACCGCCGAAACCAGCGCCGTGCAGTACAGACCAACGAGAGAAAAGGCGAGTTAAATATACACAAGCAAACAACTTCTGAATCAAAGCTATGCTATGAGAGAAGTGTACTCACGTTATAGACGGATGTTTATGATCCTGCTTGCTTGCTTGCTTGCTTGCTTGCTTGCTTGCTTGCTTGCTTGCTTGCTTTCTTTTCAACCGTCGACCATAATCCTCTTTCTTGAACATACATCTCTGGCGACTTTCACTTCACCTTTGAGAGAGTAAAACATTTCAGTCTCTACTCTGCTTTTTAAATAACATACTAGCTTAGCTACAAATCAACTTCAACATATTCCAAGATTATTTACCTTCTTTCTTGGTCCCCGGAGACTTCTCTTCTTCTCTTTCTCTGTGTTGTTTTGTATCGATCGATCACCTGTATGGGAAACAATCACACGCGCGCACGTTACCAGTTCAGTTCTATGGCGCGCGCGTTTTTAAATAACCTGTGGACCGTGCTAGATACAATAATTACTACAAAACCGGGGACTAGCGCGAACGCAGGTCCCCACTACCAGAAATTATACGCTCGAGTTACCCACATTTGGGGTAATCGCAAGGGTCAACCCAATCGAAGTGCAATGAGAGGGCCTCACCTTGAGAGGACTGCCTCCTTGATCACAGTGCCTCCCGCGTCAGGTAAGTATGAAAAGCTAGGACCAACGGCCGGCAGCGGAAAAACTGCTTTCCTCTTAGGGCCCTTGTGGTAACTGCGCAAGTCCAGACGGCCACAGGACTCCTGTTATGTGACCGACGGCTCGCCTAAATAGAAGCCTGACGCGGGGGACACCAGTGAGCCACAGGGTACCCAGATGTTAAAAAACAAGCAAAGGAAAAAAAATGTCTCTTATTAATTGAATATTTCTTCCCCAAGGGGAAGTGGGCCGCACTCGGAGGTAGTGCTATACCGAGGCAACCCGTGGCTGGGACGAGGCAAGCCTCCTTTCCACAGCCCAATTCCAAAAATCAGTTTAATATATGAGCTGCTCAATGAGCAGCGTATCAGATATTAAGCTGATAAGAACAGATACTACACTTGATCTTAGCCAAAAGGCCGAGAAGCGATGCCCCTTTAGGTCCTCCGGACCTAGGGTGGTTGGCTCCTTCCCCATCCTAGATATGGTGGTTGCAATACTGTCGCATCCCATGATGCATCTGGCACTCTATGCGAGGACAGGGATATATCATTGGCTCAGTCCGAGCACAGATACTCGGCCAAGTTCTTCAGGACACTACAGTGTGTATAGACAGGGATCAAATAGCGTCTACACGGTCCCCAGGCCCTAACAGCTCGGCCATTAACCGATAGTAGGACAGGGAACACGAAAACGAGGCAGACTGGGACCGCTTACTAGGCCCTAAGGGGTTTTTAAAGCCCGCCAAGCTCCGTGTAAGTGGCCGCATAAATTTATTTACAGCTAGCAAGGAAGACTTCACAGCCTGTTTTGTAGGTCAGGGTTGCCTGAGGAGGGTAATGAAGTAATGCCTCGCTTACATGTTCACCATACTCGGTATAAGAAGTCAAATTTTCTCTCTTTTCTCTCGCCTACGACCATACCACAGGGAGAACACCGGTTCTCGTCTGATCACCGAAGTTAAGCCCTGTCGGGCGGGGTTAGTACTTGGATGGGTGACCGCCTGGGAATACCCCGTGTTGTAGGCTTCTTCTTTTCTTTTATTTTCGTGGAATTTTTTCATCATTTTTGCTGTTTTACCGCTGGCTGGAATGTACCTCTGCTGTCAGTTTCAAAGTTACGCCGAATTATTCTTCGAAGTAATCAAGTTGTGGGGTTAATTTTTTTCATAATAATATAGCTTGGACACAGAACGCGCGTTGGTTCGAGAGCGCGCGGTAATGTTCCATTTTGCTCTGTGACTTCAAATCACCGCTTGTGACATCACTTTTTTCAAATCACAGCTTCCACAAGTCTACGTTCGCCTTTAAGTGCAACTACAGGCGCCGAGAAAACGGCCGCGAACGCCAGAGACACAAGCCAAAAGGCCAAATACAACACAAGACCGAGTCCGTACACAAGACCGAGTCCGTTAGCATTTGTTATGAACGGCTCGACAGTTGAAATTAACCGCCGAAACCAGCGCCGTGCAGTACAGACCAACGAGAGAAAAGGCGAGTTAAATATACACAAGCAAACAACTTCTGAATCAAAGCTATGCTATGAGAGAAGTGTACTCACGTTATAGACGGATGTTTATGATCCTGCTTGCTTGCTTGCTTGCTTGCTTGCTTGCTTGCTTGCTTGCTTGCTTGCTTTCTTTTCAACCGTCGACCATAATCCTCTTTCTTGAACATACATCTCTGGCGACTTTCACTTCACCTTTGAGAGAGTAAAACATTTCAGTCTCTACTCTGCTTTTTAAATAACATACTAGCTTAGCTACAAATCAACTTCAACATATTCCAAGATTATTTACCTTCTTTCTTGGTCCCCGGAGACTTCTCTTCTTCTCTTTCTCTGTGTTGTTTTGTATCGATCGATCACCTGTATGGGAAACAATCACACGCGCGCACGTTACCAGTTCAGTTCTATGGCGCGCGCGTTTTTAAATAACCTGTGGACCGTGCTAGATACAATAATTACTACAAAACCGGGGACTAGCGCGAACGCAGGTCCCCACTACCAGAAATTATACGCTCGAGTTACCCACATTTGGGGTAATCGCAAGGGTCAACCCAATCGAAGTGCAATGAGAGGGCCTCACCTTGAGAGGACTGCCTCCTTGATCACAGTGCCTCCCGCGTCAGGTAAGTATGAAAAGCTAGGACCAACGGCCGGCAGCGGAAAAACTGCTTTCCTCTTAGGGCCCTTGTGGTAACTGCGCAAGTCCAGACGGCCACAGGACTCCTGTTATGTGACCGACGGCTCGCCTAAATAGAAGCCTGACGCGGGGGACACCAGTGAGCCACAGGGTACCCAGATGTTAAAAAACAAGCAAAGGAAAAAAAATGTCTCTTATTAATTGAATATTTCTTCCCCAAGGGGAAGTGGGCCGCACTCGGAGGTAGTGCTATACCGAGGCAACCCGTGGCTGGGACGAGGCAAGCCTCCTTTCCACAGCCCAATTCCAAAAATCAGTTTAATATATGAGCTGCTCAATGAGCAGCGTATCAGATATTAAGCTGATAAGAACAGATACTACACTTGATCTTAGCCAAAAGGCCGAGAAGCGATGCCCCTTTAGGTCCTCCGGACCTAGGGTGGTTGGCTCCTTCCCCATCCTAGATATGGTGGTTGCAATACTGTCGCATCCCATGATGCATCTGGCACTCTATGCGAGGACAGGGATATATCATTGGCTCAGTCCGAGCACAGATACTCGGCCAAGTTCTTCAGGACACTACAGTGTGTATAGACAGGGATCAAATAGCGTCTACACGGTCCCCAGGCCCTAACAGCTCGGCCATTAACCGATAGTAGGACAGGGAACACGAAAACGAGGCAGACTGGGACCGCTTACTAGGCCCTAAGGGGTTTTTAAAGCCCGCCAAGCTCCGTGTAAGTGGCCGCATAAATTTATTTACAGCTAGCAAGGAAGACTTCACAGCCTGTTTTGTAGGTCAGGGTTGCCTGAGGAGGGTAATGAAGTAATGCCTCGCTTACATGTTCACCATACTCGGTATAAGAAGTCAAATTTTCTCTCTTTTCTCTCGCCTACGACCATACCACAGGGAGAACACCGGTTCTCGTCTGATCACCGAAGTTAAGCCCTGTCGGGCGGGGTTAGTACTTGGATGGGTGACCGCCTGGGAATACCCCGTGTTGTAGGCTTCTTCTTTTCTTTTATTTTCGTGGAATTTTTTCATCATTTTTGCTGTTTTACCGCTGGCTGGAATGTACCTCTGCTGTCAGTTTCAAAGTTACGCCGAATTATTCTTCGAAGTAATCAAGTTGTGGGGTTAATTTTTTTCATAATAATATAGCTTGGACACAGAACGCGCGTTGGTTCGAGAGCGCGCGGTAATGTTCCATTTTGCTCTGTGACTTCAAATCACCGCTTGTGACATCACTTTTTTCAAATCACAGCTTCCACAAGTCTACGTTCGCCTTTAAGTGCAACTACAGGCCGAGAAAACGGCCGCGAACGCCAGAGACACAAGCCAAAAGGCCAAATACAACACAAGACCGAGTCCGTACACAAGACCGAGTCCGTTAGCATTTGTTATGAACGGCTCGACAGTTGAAATTAACCGCCGAAACCAGCGCCGTGCAGTACAGACCAACGAGAGAAAAGGCGAGTTAAATATACACAAGCAAACAACTTCTGAATCAAAGCTATGCTATGAGAGAAGTGTACTCACGTTATAGACGGATGTTTATGATCCTGCTTGCTTGCTTGCTTGCTTGCTTGCTTGCTTGCTTGCTTGCTTGCTTGCTTTCTTTTCAACCGTCGACCATAATCCTCTTTCTTGAACATACATCTCTGGCGACTTTCACTTCACCTTTGAGAGAGTAAAACATTTCAGTCTCTACTCTGCTTTTTAAATAACATACTAGCTTAGCTACAAATCAACTTCAACATATTCCAAGATTATTTACCTTCTTTCTTGGTCCCCGGAGACTTCTCTTCTTCTCTTTCTCTGTGTTGTTTTGTATCGATCGATCACCTGTATGGGAAACAATCACACGCGGCACGTTACCAGTTCAGTTCTATGGCGCGCGCGTTTTTAAATAACCTGTGGACCGTGCTAGATACAATAATTACTACAAAACCGGGGACTAGCGCGAACGCAGGTCCCCACTACCAGAAATTATACGCTCGAGTTACCCACATTTGGGGTAATCGCAAGGGTCAACCCAATCGAAGTGCAATGAGAGGGCCTCACCTTGAGAGGACTGCCTCCTTGATCACAGTGCCTCCCGCGTCAGGTAAGTATGAAAAGCTAGGACCAACGGCCGGCAGCGGAAAAACTGCTTTCCTCTTAGGGCCCTTGTGGTAACTGCGCAAGTCCAGACGGCCACAGGACTCCTGTTATGTGACCGACGGCTCGCCTAAATAGAAGCCTGACGCGGGGGACACCAGTGAGCCACAGGGTACCCAGATGTTAAAAAACAAGCAAAGGAAAAAAAATGTCTCTTATTAATTGAATATTTCTTCCCCAAGGGGAAGTGGGCCGCACTCGGAGGTAGTGCTATACCGAGGCAACCCGTGGCTGGGACGAGGCAAGCCTCCTTTCCACAGCCCAATTCCAAAAATCAGTTTAATATATGAGCTGCTCAATGAGCAGCGTATCAGATATTAAGCTGATAAGAACAGATACTACACTTGATCTTAGCCAAAAGGCCGAGAAGCGATGCCCCTTTAGGTCCTCCGGACCTAGGGTGGTTGGCTCCTTCCCCATCCTAGATATGGTGGTTGCAATACTGTCGCATCCCATGATGCATCTGGCACTCTATGCGAGGACAGGGATATATCATTGGCTCAGTCCGAGCACAGATACTCGGCCAAGTTCTTCAGGACACTACAGTGTGTATAGACAGGGATCAAATAGCGTCTACACGGTCCCCAGGCCCTAACAGCTCGGCCATTAACCGATAGTAGGACAGGGAACACGAAAACGAGGCAGACTGGGACCGCTTACTAGGCCCTAAGGGGTTTTTAAAGCCCGCCAAGCTCCGTGTAAGTGGCCGCATAAATTTATTTACAGCTAGCAAGGAAGACTTCACAGCCTGTTTTGTAGGTCAGGGTTGCCTGAGGAGGGTAATGAAGTAATGCCTCGCTTACATGTTCACCATACTCGGTATAAGAAGTCAAATTTTCTCTCTTTTCTCTCGCCTACGACCATACCACAGGGAGAACACCGGTTCTCGTCTGATCACCGAAGTTAAGCCCTGTCGGGCGGGGTTAGTACTTGGATGGGTGACCGCCTGGGAATACCCCGTGTTGTAGGCTTCTTCTTTTCTTTTATTTTCGTGGAATTTTTTCATCATTTTTGCTGTTTTACCGCTGGCTGGAATGTACCTCTGCTGTCAGTTTCAAAGTTACGCCGAATTATTCTTCGAAGTAATCAAGTTGTGGGGTTAATTTTTTTCATAATAATATAGCTTGGACACAGAACGCGCGTTGGTTCGAGAGCGCGCGGTAATGTTCCATTTTGCTCTGTGACTTCAAATCACCGCTTGTGACATCACTTTTTTCAAATCACAGCTTCCACAAGTCTACGTTCGCCTTTAAGTGCAACTACAGGCCGAGAAAACGGCCGCGAACGCCAGAGACACAAGCCAAAAGGCCAAATACAACACAAGACCGAGTCCGTACACAAGACCGAGTCCGTTAGCATTTGTTATGAACGGCTCGACAGTTGAAATTAACCGCCGAAACCAGCGCCGTGCAGTACAGACCAACGAGAGAAAAGGCGAGTTAAATATACACAAGCAAACAACTTCTGAATCAAAGCTATGCTATGAGAGAAGTGTACTCACGTTATAGACGGATGTTTATGATCCTGCTTGCTTGCTTGCTTGCTTGCTTGCTTGCTTGCTTGCTTGCTTGCTTGCTTTCTTTTCAACCGTCGACCATAATCCTCTTTCTTGAACATACATCTCTGGCGACTTTCACTTCACCTTTGAGAGAGTAAAACATTTCAGTCTCTACTCTGCTTTTTAAATAACATACTAGCTTAGCTACAAATCAACTTCAACATATTCCAAGATTATTTACCTTCTTTCTTGGTCCCCGGAGACTTCTCTTCTTCTCTTTCTCTGTGTTGTTTTGTATCGATCGATCACCTGTATGGGAAACAATCACACGCGCGCACGTTACCAGTTCAGTTCTATGGCGCGCGCGTTTTTAAATAACCTGTGGACCGTGCTAGATACAATAATTACTACAAAACCGGGGACTAGCGCGAACGCAGGTCCCCACTACCAGAAATTATACGCTCGAGTTACCCACATTTGGGGTAATCGCAAGGGTCAACCCAATCGAAGTGCAATGAGAGGGCCTCACCTTGAGAGGACTGCCTCCTTGATCACAGTGCCTCCCGCGTCAGGTAAGTATGAAAAGCTAGGACCAACGGCCGGCAGCGGAAAAACTGCTTTCCTCTTAGGGCCCTTGTGGTAACTGCGCAAGTCCAGACGGCCACAGGACTCCTGTTATGTGACCGACGGCTCGCCTAAATAGAAGCCTGACGCGGGGGACACCAGTGAGCCACAGGGTACCCAGATGTTAAAAAACAAGCAAAGGAAAAAAAATGTCTCTTATTAATTGAATATTTCTTCCCCAAGGGGAAGTGGGCCGCACTCGGAGGTAGTGCTATACCGAGGCAACCCGTGGCTGGGACGAGGCAAGCCTCCTTTCCACAGCCCAATTCCAAAAATCAGTTTAATATATGAGCTGCTCAATGAGCAGCGTATCAGATATTAAGCTGATAAGAACAGATACTACACTTGATCTTAGCCAAAAGGCCGAGAAGCGATGCCCCTTTAGGTCCTCCGGACCTAGGGTGGTTGGCTCCTTCCCCATCCTAGATATGGTGGTTGCAATACTGTCGCATCCCATGATGCATCTGGCACTCTATGCGAGGACAGGGATATATCATTGGCTCAGTCCGAGCACAGATACTCGGCCAAGTTCTTCAGGACACTACAGTGTGTATAGACAGGGATCAAATAGCGTCTACACGGTCCCCAGGCCCTAACAGCTCGGCCATTAACCGATAGTAGGACAGGGAACACGAAAACGAGGCAGACTGGGACCGCTTACTAGGCCCTAAGGGGTTTTTAAAGCCCGCCAAGCTCCGTGTAAGTGGCCGCATAAATTTATTTACAGCTAGCAAGGAAGACTTCACAGCCTGTTTTGTAGGTCAGGGTTGCCTGAGGAGGGTAATGAAGTAATGCCTCGCTTACATGTTCACCATACTCGGTATAAGAAGTCAAATTTTCTCTCTTTTCTCTCGCCTACGACCATACCACAGGGAGAACACCGGTTCTCGTCTGATCACCGAAGTTAAGCCCTGTCGGGCGGGGTTAGTACTTGGATGGGTGACCGCCTGGGAATACCCCGTGTTGTAGGCTTCTTCTTTTCTTTTATTTTCGTGGAATTTTTTCATCATTTTTGCTGTTTTACCGCTGGCTGGAATGTACCTCTGCTGTCAGTTTCAAAGTTACGCCGAATTATTCTTCGAAGTAATCAAGTTGTGGGGTTAATTTTTTTCATAATAATATAGCTTGGACACAGAACGCGCGTTGGTTCGAGAGCGCGCGGTAATGTTCCATTTTGCTCTGTGACTTCAAATCACCGCTTGTGACATCACTTTTTTCAAATCACAGCTTCCACAAGTCTACGTTCGCCTTTAAGTGCAACTACAGGCCGAGAAAACGGCCGCGAACGCCAGAGACACAAGCCAAAAGGCCAAATACAACACAAGACCGAGTCCGTACACAAGACCGAGTCCGTTAGCATTTGTTATGAACGGCTCGACAGTTGAAATTAACCGCCGAAACCAGCGCCGTGCAGTACAGACCAACGAGAGAAAAGGCGAGTTAAATATACACAAGCAAACAACTTCTGAATCAAAGCTATGCTATGAGAGAAGTGTACTCACGTTATAGACGGATGTTTATGATCCTGCTTGCTTGCTTGCTTGCTTGCTTGCTTGCTTGCTTGCTTGCTTGCTTGCTTTCTTTTCAACCGTCGACCATAATCCTCTTTCTTGAACATACATCTCTGGCGACTTTCACTTCACCTTTGAGAGAGTAAAACATTTCAGTCTCTACTCTGCTTTTTAAATAACATACTAGCTTAGCTACAAATCAACTTCAACATATTCCAAGATTATTTACCTTCTTTCTTGGTCCCCGGAGACTTCTCTTCTTCTCTTTCTCTGTGTTGTTTTGTATCGATCGATCACCTGTATGGGAAACAATCACACGCGCGCACGTTACCAGTTCAGTTCTATGGCGCGCGCGTTTTTAAATAACCTGTGGACCGTGCTAGATACAATAATTACTACAAAACCGGGGACTAGCGCGAACGCAGGTCCCCACTACCAGAAATTATACGCTCGAGTTACCCACATTTGGGGTAATCGCAAGGGTCAACCCAATCGAAGTGCAATGAGAGGGCCTCACCTTGAGAGGACTGCCTCCTTGATCACAGTGCCTCCCGCGTCAGGTAAGTATGAAAAGCTAGGACCAACGGCCGGCAGCGGAAAAACTGCTTTCCTCTTAGGGCCCTTGTGGTAACTGCGCAAGTCCAGACGGCCACAGGACTCCTGTTATGTGACCGACGGCTCGCCTAAATAGAAGCCTGACGCGGGGGACACCAGTGAGCCACAGGGTACCCAGATGTTAAAAAACAAGCAAAGGAAAAAAAATGTCTCTTATTAATTGAATATTTCTTCCCCAAGGGGAAGTGGGCCGCACTCGGAGGTAGTGCTATACCGAGGCAACCCGTGGCTGGGACGAGGCAAGCCTCCTTTCCACAGCCCAATTCCAAAAATCAGTTTAATATATGAGCTGCTCAATGAGCAGCGTATCAGATATTAAGCTGATAAGAACAGATACTACACTTGATCTTAGCCAAAAGGCCGAGAAGCGATGCCCCTTTAGGTCCTCCGGACCTAGGGTGGTTGGCTCCTTCCCCATCCTAGATATGGTGGTTGCAATACTGTCGCATCCCATGATGCATCTGGCACTCTATGCGAGGACAGGGATATATCATTGGCTCAGTCCGAGCACAGATACTCGGCCAAGTTCTTCAGGACACTACAGTGTGTATAGACAGGGATCAAATAGCGTCTACACGGTCCCCAGGCCCTAACAGCTCGGCCATTAACCGATAGTAGGACAGGGAACACGAAAACGAGGCAGACTGGGACCGCTTACTAGGCCCTAAGGGGTTTTTAAAGCCCGCCAAGCTCCGTGTAAGTGGCCGCATAAATTTATTTACAGCTAGCAAGGAAGACTTCACAGCCTGTTTTGTAGGTCAGGGTTGCCTGAGGAGGGTAATGAAGTAATGCCTCGCTTACATGTTCACCATACTCGGTATAAGAAGTCAAATTTTCTCTCTTTTCTCTCGCCTACGACCATACCACAGGGAGAACACCGGTTCTCGTCTGATCACCGAAGTTAAGCCCTGTCGGGCGGGGTTAGTACTTGGATGGGTGACCGCCTGGGAATACCCCGTGTTGTAGGCTTCTTCTTTTCTTTTATTTTCGTGGAATTTTTTCATCATTTTTGCTGTTTTACCGCTGGCTGGAATGTACCTCTGCTGTCAGTTTCAAAGTTACGCCGAATTATTCTTCGAAGTAATCAAGTTGTGGGGTTAATTTTTTTCATAATAATATAGCTTGGACACAGAACGCGCGTTGGTTCGAGAGCGCGCGGTAATGTTCCATTTTGCTCTGTGACTTCAAATCACCGCTTGTGACATCACTTTTTTCAAATCACAGCTTCCACAAGTCTACGTTCGCCTTTAAGTGCAACTACAGGCCGAGAAAACGGCCGCGAACGCCAGAGACACAAGCCAAAAGGCCAAATACAACACAAGACCGAGTCCGTACACAAGACCGAGTCCGTTAGCATTTGTTATGAACGGCTCGACAGTTGAAATTAACCGCCGAAACCAGCGCCGTGCAGTACAGACCAACGAGAGAAAAGGCGAGTTAAATATACACAAGCAAACAACTTCTGAATCAAAGCTATGCTATGAGAGAAGTGTACTCACGTTATAGACGGATGTTTATGATCCTGCTTGCTTGCTTGCTTGCTTGCTTGCTTGCTTGCTTGCTTGCTTGCTTGCTTTCTTTTCAACCGTCGACCATAATCCTCTTTCTTGAACATACATCTCTGGCGACTTTCACTTCACCTTTGAGAGAGTAAAACATTTCAGTCTCTACTCTGCTTTTTAAATAACATACTAGCTTAGCTACAAATCAACTTCAACATATTCCAAGATTATTTACCTTCTTTCTTGGTCCCCGGAGACTTCTCTTCTTCTCTTTCTCTGTGTTGTTTTGTATCGATCGATCACCTGTATGGGAAACAATCACACGCGCGCACGTTACCAGTTCAGTTCTATGGCGCGCGCGTTTTTAAATAACCTGTGGACCGTGCTAGATACAATAATTACTACAAAACCGGGGACTAGCGCGAACGCAGGTCCCCACTACCAGAAATTATACGCTCGAGTTACCCACATTTGGGGTAATCGCAAGGGTCAACCCAATCGAAGTGCAATGAGAGGGCCTCACCTTGAGAGGACTGCCTCCTTGATCACAGTGCCTCCCGCGTCAGGTAAGTATGAAAAGCTAGGACCAACGGCCGGCAGCGGAAAAACTGCTTTCCTCTTAGGGCCCTTGTGGTAACTGCGCAAATCCAGACGGCCACAGGACTCCTGTTATGTGACCGACGGCTCGCCTAAATAGAAGCCTGACGCGGGGGACACCAGTGAGCCACAGGGTACCCAGATGTTAAAAAACAAGCAAAGGAAAAAAAATGTCTCTTATTAATTGAATATTTCTTCCCCAAGGGGAAGTGGGCCGCACTCGGAGGTAGTGCTATACCGAGGCAACCCGTGGCTGGGACGAGGCAAGCCTCCTTTCCACAGCCCAATTCCAAAAATCAGTTTAATATATGAGCTGCTCAATGAGCAGCGTATCAGATATTAAGCTGATAAGAACAGATACTACACTTGATCTTAGCCAAAAGGCCGAGAAGCGATGCCCCTTTAGGTCCTCCGGACCTAGGGTGGTTGGCTCCTTCCCCATCCTAGATATGGTGGTTGCAATACTGTCGCATCCCATGATGCATCTGGCACTCTATGCGAGGACAGGGATATATCATTGGCTCAGTCCGAGCACAGATACTCGGCCAAGTTCTTCAGGACACTACAGTGTGTATAGACAGGGATCAAATAGCGTCTACACGGTCCCCAGGCCCTAACAGCTCGGCCATTAACCGATAGTAGGACAGGGAACACGAAAACGAGGCAGACTGGGACCGCTTACTAGGCCCTAAGGGGTTTTTAAAGCCCGCCAAGCTCCGTGTAAGTGGCCGCATAAATTTATTTACAGCTAGCAAGGAAGACTTCACAGCCTGTTTTGTAGGTCAGGGTTGCCTGAGGAGGGTAATGAAGTAATGCCTCGCTTACATGTTCACCATACTCGGTATAAGAAGTCAAATTTTCTCTCTTTTCTCTCGCCTACGACCATACCACAGGGAGAACACCGGTTCTCGTCTGATCACCGAAGTTAAGCCCTGTCGGGCGGGGTTAGTACTTGGATGGGTGACCGCCTGGGAATACCCCGTGTTGTAGGCTTCTTCTTTTCTTTTATTTTCGTGGAATTTTTTCATCATTTTTGCTGTTTTACCGCTGGCTGGAATGTACCTCTGCTGTCAGTTTCAAAGTTACGCCGAATTATTCTTCGAAGTAATCAAGTTGTGGGGTTAATTTTTTTCATAATAATATAGCTTGGACACAGAACGCGCGTTGGTTCGAGAGCGCGCGGTAATGTTCCATTTTGCTCTGTGACTTCAAATCACCGCTTGTGACATCACTTTTTTCAAATCACAGCTTCCACAAGTCTACGTTCGCCTTTAAGTGCAACTACAGGCCGAGAAAACGGCCGCGAACGCCAGAGACACAAGCCAAAAGGCCAAATACAACACAAGACCGAGTCCGTACACAAGACCGAGTCCGTTAGCATTTGTTATGAACGGCTCGACAGTTGAAATTAACCGCCGAAACCAGCGCCGTGCAGTACAGACCAACGAGAGAAAAGGCGAGTTAAATATACACAAGCAAACAACTTCTGAATCAAAGCTATGCTATGAGAGAAGTGTACTCACGTTATAGACGGATGTTTATGATCCTGCTTGCTTGCTTGCTTGCTTGCTTGCTTGCTTGCTTGCTTGCTTGCTTGCTTTCTTTTCAACCGTCGACCATAATCCTCTTTCTTGAACATACATCTCTGGCGACTTTCACTTCACCTTTGAGAGAGTAAAACATTTCAGTCTCTACTCTGCTTTTTAAATAACATACTAGCTTAGCTACAAATCAACTTCAACATATTCCAAGATTATTTACCTTCTTTCTTGGTCCCCGGAGACTTCTCTTCTTCTCTTTCTCTGTGTTGTTTTGTATCGATCGATCACCTGTATGGGAAACAATCACACGCGCGCACGTTACCAGTTCAGTTCTATGGCGCGCGCGTTTTTAAATAACCTGTGGACCGTGCTAGATACAATAATTACTACAAAACCGGGGACTAGCGCGAACGCAGGTCCCCACTACCAGAAATTATACGCTCGAGTTACCCACATTTGGGGTAATCGCAAGGGTCAACCCAATCGAAGTGCAATGAGAGGGCCTCACCTTGAGAGGACTGCCTCCTTGATCACAGTGCCTCCCGCGTCAGGTAAGTATGAAAAGCTAGGACCAACGGCCGGCAGCGGAAAAACTGCTTTCCTCTTAGGGCCCTTGTGGTAACTGCGCAAGTCCAGACGGCCACAGGACTCCTGTTATGTGACCGACGGCTCGCCTAAATAGAAGCCTGACGCGGGGGACACCAGTGAGCCACAGGGTACCCAGATGTTAAAAAACAAGCAAAGGAAAAAAAATGTCTCTTATTAATTGAATATTTCTTCCCCAAGGGGAAGTGGGCCGCACTCGGAGGTAGTGCTATACCGAGGCAACCCGTGGCTGGGACGAGGCAAGCCTCCTTTCCACAGCCCAATTCCAAAAATCAGTTTAATATATGAGCTGCTCAATGAGCAGCGTATCAGATATTAAGCTGATAAGAACAGATACTACACTTGATCTTAGCCAAAAGGCCGAGAAGCGATGCCCCTTTAGGTCCTCCGGACCTAGGGTGGTTGGCTCCTTCCCCATCCTAGATATGGTGGTTGCAATACTGTCGCATCCCATGATGCATCTGGCACTCTATGCGAGGACAGGGATATATCATTGGCTCAGTCCGAGCACAGATACTCGGCCAAGTTCTTCAGGACACTACAGTGTGTATAGACAGGGATCAAATAGCGTCTACACGGTCCCCAGGCCCTAACAGCTCGGCCATTAACCGATAGTAGGACAGGGAACACGAAAACGAGGCAGACTGGGACCGCTTACTAGGCCCTAAGGGGTTTTTAAAGCCCGCCAAGCTCCGTGTAAGTGGCCGCATAAATTTATTTACAGCTAGCAAGGAAGACTTCACAGCCTGTTTTGTAGGTCAGGGTTGCCTGAGGAGGGTAATGAAGTAATGCCTCGCTTACATGTTCACCATACTCGGTATAAGAAGTCAAATTTTCTCTCTTTTCTCTCGCCTACGACCATACCACAGGGAGAACACCGGTTCTCGTCTGATCACCGAAGTTAAGCCCTGTCGGGCGGGGTTAGTACTTGGATGGGTGACCGCCTGGGAATACCCCGTGTTGTAGGCTTCTTCTTTTCTTTTATTTTCGTGGAATTTTTTCATCATTTTTGCTGTTTTACCGCTGGCTGGAATGTACCTCTGCTGTCAGTTTCAAAGTTACGCCGAATTATTCTTCGAAGTAATCAAGTTGTGGGGTTAATTTTTTTCATAATAATATAGCTTGGACACAGAACGCGCGTTGGTTCGAGAGCGCGCGGTAATGTTCCATTTTGCTCTGTGACTTCAAATCACCGCTTGTGACATCACTTTTTTCAAATCACAGCTTCCACAAGTCTACGTTCGCCTTTAAGTGCAACTACAGGCCGAGAAAACGGCCGCGAACGCCAGAGACACAAGCCAAAAGGCCAAATACAACACAAGACCGAGTCCGTACACAAGACCGAGTCCGTTAGCATTTGTTATGAACGGCTCGACAGTTGAAATTAACCGCCGAAACCAGCGCCGTGCAGTACAGACCAACGAGAGAAAAGGCGAGTTAAATATACACAAGCAAACAACTTCTGAATCAAAGCTATGCTATGAGAGAAGTGTACTCACGTTATAGACGGATGTTTATGATCCTGCTTGCTTGCTTGCTTGCTTGCTTGCTTGCTTGCTTGCTTGCTTGCTTGCTTTCTTTTCAACCGTCGACCATAATCCTCTTTCTTGAACATACATCTCTGGCGACTTTCACTTCACCTTTGAGAGAGTAAAACATTTCAGTCTCTACTCTGCTTTTTAAATAACATACTAGCTTAGCTACAAATCAACTTCAACATATTCCAAGATTATTTACCTTCTTTCTTGGTCCCCGGAGACTTCTCTTCTTCTCTTTCTCTGTGTTGTTTTGTATCGATCGATCACCTGTATGGGAAACAATCACACGCGCGCACGTTACCAGTTCAGTTCTATGGCGCGCGCGTTTTTAAATAACCTGTGGACCGTGCTAGATACAATAATTACTACAAAACCGGGGACTAGCGCGAACGCAGGTCCCCACTACCAGAAATTATACGCTCGAGTTACCCACATTTGGGGTAATCGCAAGGGTCAACCCAATCGAAGTGCAATGAGAGGGCCTCACCTTGAGAGGACTGCCTCCTTGATCACAGTGCCTCCCGCGTCAGGTAAGTATGAAAAGCTAGGACCAACGGCCGGCAGCGGAAAAACTGCTTTCCTCTTAGGGCCCTTGTGGTAACTGCGCAAGTCCAGACGGCCACAGGACTCCTGTTATGTGACCGACGGCTCGCCTAAATAGAAGCCTGACGCGGGGGACACCAGTGAGCCACAGGGTACCCAGATGTTAAAAAACAAGCAAAGGAAAAAAAATGTCTCTTATTAATTGAATATTTCTTCCCCAAGGGGAAGTGGGCCGCACTCGGAGGTAGTGCTATACCGAGGCAACCCGTGGCTGGGACGAGGCAAGCCTCCTTTCCACAGCCCAATTCCAAAAATCAGTTTAATATATGAGCTGCTCAATGAGCAGCGTATCAGATATTAAGCTGATAAGAACAGATACTACACTTGATCTTAGCCAAAAGGCCGAGAAGCGATGCCCCTTTAGGTCCTCCGGACCTAGGGTGGTTGGCTCCTTCCCCATCCTAGATATGGTGGTTGCAATACTGTCGCATCCCATGATGCATCTGGCACTCTATGCGAGGACAGGGATATATCATTGGCTCAGTCCGAGCACAGATACTCGGCCAAGTTCTTCAGGACACTACAGTGTGTATAGACAGGGATCAAATAGCGTCTACACGGTCCCCAGGCCCTAACAGCTCGGCCATTAACCGATAGTAGGACAGGGAACACGAAAACGAGGCAGACTGGGACCGCTTACTAGGCCCTAAGGGGTTTTTAAAGCCCGCCAAGCTCCGTGTAAGTGGCCGCATAAATTTATTTACAGCTAGCAAGGAAGACTTCACAGCCTGTTTTGTAGGTCAGGGTTGCCTGAGGAGGGTAATGAAGTAATGCCTCGCTTACATGTTCACCATACTCGGTATAAGAAGTCAAATTTTCTCTCTTTTCTCTCGCCTACGACCATACCACAGGGAGAACACCGGTTCTCGTCTGATCACCGAAGTTAAGCCCTGTCGGGCGGGGTTAGTACTTGGATGGGTGACCGCCTGGGAATACCCCGTGTTGTAGGCTTCTTCTTTTCTTTTATTTTCGTGGAATTTTTTCATCATTTTTGCTGTTTTACCGCTGGCTGGAATGTACCTCTGCTGTCAGTTTCAAAGTTACGCCGAATTATTCTTCGAAGTAATCAAGTTGTGGGGTTAATTTTTTTCATAATAATATAGCTTGGACACAGAACGCGCGTTGGTTCGAGAGCGCGCGGTAATGTTCCATTTTGCTCTGTGACTTCAAATCACCGCTTGTGACATCACTTTTTTCAAATCACAGCTTCCACAAGTCTACGTTCGCCTTTAAGTGCAACTACAGGCCGAGAAAACGGCCGCGAACGCCAGAGACACAAGCCAAAAGGCCAAATACAACACAAGACCGAGTCCGTACACAAGACCGAGTCCGTTAGCATTTGTTATGAACGGCTCGACAGTTGAAATTAACCGCCGAAACCAGCGCCGTGCAGTACAGACCAACGAGAGAAAAGGCGAGTTAAATATACACAAGCAAACAACTTCTGAATCAAAGCTATGCTATGAGAGAAGTGTACTCACGTTATAGACGGATGTTTATGATCCTGCTTGCTTGCTTGCTTGCTTGCTTGCTTGCTTGCTTGCTTGCTTGCTTGCTTTCTTTTCAACCGTCGACCATAATCCTCTTTCTTGAACATACATCTCTGGCGACTTTCACTTCACCTTTGAGAGAGTAAAACATTTCAGTCTCTACTCTGCTTTTTAAATAACATACTAGCTTAGCTACAAATCAACTTCAACATATTCCAAGATTATTTACCTTCTTTCTTGGTCCCCGGAGACTTCTCTTCTTCTCTTTCTCTGTGTTGTTTTGTATCGATCGATCACCTGTATGGGAAACAATCACACGCGCGCACGTTACCAGTTCAGTTCTATGGCGCGCGCGTTTTTAAATAACCTGTGGACCGTGCTAGATACAATAATTACTACAAAACCGGGGACTAGCGCGAACGCAGGTCCCCACTACCAGAAATTATACGCTCGAGTTACCCACATTTGGGGTAATCGCAAGGGTCAACCCAATCGAAGTGCAATGAGAGGGCCTCACCTTGAGAGGACTGCCTCCTTGATCACAGTGCCTCCCGCGTCAGGTAAGTATGAAAAGCTAGGACCAACGGCCGGCAGCGGAAAAACTGCTTTCCTCTTAGGGCCCTTGTGGTAACTGCGCAAGTCCAGACGGCCACAGGACTCCTGTTATGTGACCGACGGCTCGCCTAAATAGAAGCCTGACGCGGGGGACACCAGTGAGCCACAGGGTACCCAGATGTTAAAAAACAAGCAAAGGAAAAAAAATGTCTCTTATTAATTGAATATTTCTTCCCCAAGGGGAAGTGGGCCGCACTCGGAGGTAGTGCTATACCGAGGCAACCCGTGGCTGGGACGAGGCAAGCCTCCTTTCCACAGCCCAATTCCAAAAATCAGTTTAATATATGAGCTGCTCAATGAGCAGCGTATCAGATATTAAGCTGATAAGAACAGATACTACACTTGATCTTAGCCAAAAGGCCGAGAAGCGATGCCCCTTTAGGTCCTCCGGACCTAGGGTGGTTGGCTCCTTCCCCATCCTAGATATGGTGGTTGCAATACTGTCGCATCCCATGATGCATCTGGCACTCTATGCGAGGACAGGGATATATCATTGGCTCAGTCCGAGCACAGATACTCGGCCAAGTTCTTCAGGACACTACAGTGTGTATAGACAGGGATCAAATAGCGTCTACACGGTCCCCAGGCCCTAACAGCTCGGCCATTAACCGATAGTAGGACAGGGAACACGAAAACGAGGCAGACTGGGACCGCTTACTAGGCCCTAAGGGGTTTTTAAAGCCCGCCAAGCTCCGTGTAAGTGGCCGCATAAATTTATTTACAGCTAGCAAGGAAGACTTCACAGCCTGTTTTGTAGGTCAGGGTTGCCTGAGGAGGGTAATGAAGTAATGCCTCGCTTACATGTTCACCATACTCGGTATAAGAAGTCAAATTTTCTCTCTTTTCTCTCGCCTACGACCATACCACAGGGAGAACACCGGTTCTCGTCTGATCACCGAAGTTAAGCCCTGTCGGGCGGGGTTAGTACTTGGATGGGTGACCGCCTGGGAATACCCCGTGTTGTAGGCTTCTTCTTTTCTTTTATTTTCGTGGAATTTTTTCATCATTTTTGCTGTTTTACCGCTGGCTGGAATGTACCTCTGCTGTCAGTTTCAAAGTTACGCCGAATTATTCTTCGAAGTAATCAAGTTGTGGGGTTAATTTTTTTCATAATAATATAGCTTGGACACAGAACGCGCGTTGGTTCGAGAGCGCGCGGTAATGTTCCATTTTGCTCTGTGACTTCAAATCACCGCTTGTGACATCACTTTTTTCAAATCACAGCTTCCACAAGTCTACGTTCGCCTTTAAGTGCAACTACAGGCCGAGAAAACGGCCGCGAACGCCAGAGACACAAGCCAAAAGGCCAAATACAACACAAGACCGAGTCCGTACACAAGACCGAGTCCGTTAGCATTTGTTATGAACGGCTCGACAGTTGAAATTAACCGCCGAAACCAGCGCCGTGCAGTACAGACCAACGAGAGAAAAGGCGAGTTAAATATACACAAGCAAACAACTTCTGAATCAAAGCTATGCTATGAGAGAAGTGTACTCACGTTATAGACGGATGTTTATGATCCTGCTTGCTTGCTTGCTTGCTTGCTTGCTTGCTTGCTTGCTTGCTTGCTTGCTTTCTTTTCAACCGTCGACCATAATCCTCTTTCTTGAACATACATCTCTGGCGACTTTCACTTCACCTTTGAGAGAGTAAAACATTTCAGTCTCTACTCTGCTTTTTAAATAACATACTAGCTTAGCTACAAATCAACTTCAACATATTCCAAGATTATTTACCTTCTTTCTTGGTCCCCGGAGACTTCTCTTCTTCTCTTTCTCTGTGTTGTTTTGTATCGATCGATCACCTGTATGGGAAACAATCACACGCGCGCACGTTACCAGTTCAGTTCTATGGCGCGCGCGTTTTTAAATAACCTGTGGACCGTGCTAGATACAATAATTACTACAAAACCGGGGACTAGCGCGAACGCAGGTCCCCACTACCAGAAATTATACGCTCGAGTTACCCACATTTGGGGTAATCGCAAGGGTCAACCCAATCGAAGTGCAATGAGAGGGCCTCACCTTGAGAGGACTGCCTCCTTGATCACAGTGCCTCCCGCGTCAGGTAAGTATGAAAAGCTAGGACCAACGGCCGGCAGCGGAAAAACTGCTTTCCTCTTAGGGCCCTTGTGGTAACTGCGCAAGTCCAGACGGCCACAGGACTCCTGTTATGTGACCGACGGCTCGCCTAAATAGAAGCCTGACGCGGGGGACACCAGTGAGCCACAGGGTACCCAGATGTTAAAAAACAAGCAAAGGAAAAAAAATGTCTCTTATTAATTGAATATTTCTTCCCCAAGGGGAAGTGGGCCGCACTCGGAGGTAGTGCTATACCGAGGCAACCCGTGGCTGGGACGAGGCAAGCCTCCTTTCCACAGCCCAATTCCAAAAATCAGTTTAATATATGAGCTGCTCAATGAGCAGCGTATCAGATATTAAGCTGATAAGAACAGATACTACACTTGATCTTAGCCAAAAGGCCGAGAAGCGATGCCCCTTTAGGTCCTCCGGACCTAGGGTGGTTGGCTCCTTCCCCATCCTAGATATGGTGGTTGCAATACTGTCGCATCCCATGATGCATCTGGCACTCTATGCGAGGACAGGGATATATCATTGGCTCAGTCCGAGCACAGATACTCGGCCAAGTTCTTCAGGACACTACAGTGTGTATAGACAGGGATCAAATAGCGTCTACACGGTCCCCAGGCCCTAACAGCTCGGCCATTAACCGATAGTAGGACAGGGAACACGAAAACGAGGCAGACTGGGACCGCTTACTAGGCCCTAAGGGGTTTTTAAAGCCCGCCAAGCTCCGTGTAAGTGGCCGCATAAATTTATTTACAGCTAGCAAGGAAGACTTCACAGCCTGTTTTGTAGGTCAGGGTTGCCTGAGGAGGGTAATGAAGTAATGCCTCGCTTACATGTTCACCATACTCGGTATAAGAAGTCAAATTTTCTCTCTTTTCTCTCGCCTACGACCATACCACAGGGAGAACACCGGTTCTCGTCTGATCACCGAAGTTAAGCCCTGTCGGGCGGGGTTAGTACTTGGATGGGTGACCGCCTGGGAATACCCCGTGTTGTAGGCTTCTTCTTTTCTTTTATTTTCGTGGAATTTTTTCATCATTTTTGCTGTTTTACCGCTGGCTGGAATGTACCTCTGCTGTCAGTTTCAAAGTTACGCCGAATTATTCTTCGAAGTAATCAAGTTGTGGGGTTAATTTTTTTCATAATAATATAGCTTGGACACAGAACGCGCGTTGGTTCGAGAGCGCGCGGTAATGTTCCATTTTGCTCTGTGACTTCAAATCACCGCTTGTGACATCACTTTTTTCAAATCACAGCTTCCACAAGTCTACGTTCGCCTTTAAGTGCAACTACAGGCCGAGAAAACGGCCGCGAACGCCAGAGACACAAGCCAAAAGGCCAAATACAACACAAGACCGAGTCCGTACACAAGACCGAGTCCGTTAGCATTTGTTATGAACGGCTCGACAGTTGAAATTAACCGCCGAAACCAGCGCCGTGCAGTACAGACCAACGAGAGAAAAGGCGAGTTAAATATACACAAGCAAACAACTTCTGAATCAAAGCTATGCTATGAGAGAAGTGTACTCACGTTATAGACGGATGTTTATGATCCTGCTTGCTTGCTTGCTTGCTTGCTTGCTTGCTTGCTTGCTTGCTTGCTTGCTTTCTTTTCAACCGTCGACCATAATCCTCTTTCTTGAACATACATCTCTGGCGACTTTCACTTCACCTTTGAGAGAGTAAAACATTTCAGTCTCTACTCTGCTTTTTAAATAACATACTAGCTTAGCTACAAATCAACTTCAACATATTCCAAGATTATTTACCTTCTTTCTTGGTCCCCGGAGACTTCTCTTCTTCTCTTTCTCTGTGTTGTTTTGTATCGATCGATCACCTGTATGGGAAACAATCACACGCGCGCACGTTACCAGTTCAGTTCTATGGCGCGCGCGTTTTTAAATAACCTGTGGACCGTGCTAGATACAATAATTACTACAAAACCGGGGACTAGCGCGAACGCAGGTCCCCACTACCAGAAATTATACGCTCGAGTTACCCACATTTGGGGTAATCGCAAGGGTCAACCCAATCGAAGTGCAATGAGAGGGCCTCACCTTG